>RJWJ010000450.1:0-236110 GCA_004363605.1 Indri indri | reverse complement strand
GTGCTGGTGAAGAACCCTCCAGTAATTGGAACAGAGTCCCTTTTGTTTCTGCATAAATCATTGAGATGAGATTTTAACGCGTGGCCTTTTATGAAAAATTAAATAACAAAAATTTATTTATGACATTTAGTGGCAGACAAGTCATGCAAAAATGTATTTGTAAAAATGGAAAGCACCTGAAACTTTGGGGGTGAAAAAACACCTGAATTTATATTTGGCATCTCAAGGGAAAGTTGTAAATCTATCTTTTCCTGTCACTGGTAATTTCTTTTGGTGAATTCATGATTACAGCCAGGCAGTTGAAGTCAAATATTATAGTAAGGATGCTAAGGAAGATATTGGGGATTTATACAGAAATGAAGGTATATAGTGGCCATGTAAATATCCTTGTTTATATGCAAATAAAGTAAGTTCCTCCCATGGAATATTTTGTCCTTTCGAAATGGCTGAGATAAAGATGTCCCTACAGCGTCAGTTTCTGCTTGTGCCGTTCAGATTCCCTTATTTTTCTTTTTGTCTTACATTACCAGTTTTCCCTTCCCCATTTCCCTCCCTATCTCTGGCTAGACACATTGTCAGCCCCATTGTCTCAACAAGTTTTTCTTTTAGGCGTGTTTGGAATTTAATATTTAAAAAGAAATAAATTTTATATACAGTACAGTAGTCCCCTCTCGCCCACAAGGGATATATTCCAGGACCCCGAATGAAAGCCCGAAACTGCAGACAGTAAGGGACCTTATATATACTATGTTTCCCCATATAAATACATGCGATACAGTTTAGTTTAGAAATTAGGAACAGTAAGAGATTAACAACAATAATAAAATAGAACAATTATAACAATATACCATAATAAAAGTTATGTGAATGTGATCTCTCTCATTCTCTCAAAATATCTTAATATATTTGGACCAGGGTTGATCATGGGTAACTGAAACCGAGGAAAGTCAGACCACAAATAAAGAGGGACTACTGTATGTACAATTTGAGAAACATATCCTTGATTGCTAACGAATGTAATCATCCCATTAATTACATTACTTTTTTCAGCTTTAATAAATAGTGTGAAAATGAGCTTCTGATTAAATCCTCATGGAGGGCAAATCAACCGATTCTTCTAATGTCCTTTTCTCCCTCAAATTTCCTACCACCTATTTTCCAATGTAATTTATGATCTTGAATATTAATTTATCAATTTTTGAACTCCCAGAGTAGCGGCCCACTAAGAGGGCTGCACAAAGCTTTGGGAGAGTGCATGATAATTAGTTGGGGAATATGAAGAAAGGAATAGAATTTATATTTTTTTAATGTAAAAGAATCAAGAAAGAAATTAAACTTTACTAATATGCTATTTAATATATGAATTGATAACACATGTCATACACAATATACATATAATGTGTGTGCATTTTAGAAAATCCTGTGTTTTAAAACATATTATCTTTATGTATTTTAGCATTAAGCTTTTGACTTCAAAATAACTTTTTAAAAGTAAACAATTTATTCAATAATAGCTCAGAACTTAAGTTTTTCTCAGATGTATTTTTCTTTCTGAAAGTTTTCCCTTTTTAACATACAAAATAGTGAGCACACTACATACTACATTTCTGGTCTCTGAAGCTGCTTGTCAGAATTTCTTGTTGCAGTGCTGGGTGGTGAACAGGAATGCCTGGAGGTCTTATAAAGACCCCTGCAATATTGCTGAATACTAACATGCTGAAACAATGATTGGTCTTTACTTCTACATCTGTTTTGAAGATTTGGTCTATTATATTTCTTTCTCTTCCTTTATGATTTTTTTCCCTAATTACTGCATTAAAATACTCATTCATTTGAAATTTCCTCTTTGAGTACAGTGGGTTAGCCTAGCTGAAATGCAATAACTTGCCAAATCTTAGTTTTAGCAGGAGGTTCTAATTTTGTGGAGTTTTTTGGGGGATTTCTAATGTCAAAGGAAGTCATGTATAAGATTGGCTTTGAGATAGGTAAGTTCTCGTCTCTTGTAATCTCACTGGCATTTCCACTGTTGTACTATTGTACAACTAATATTGTAGGTTGTCTTTCTGCAGCAGTTTGTCAGTCTCTGCTTATAACACAGATTTTAGATTTTAGTCCATTTACAATAAAATATTTGTTAGTTATCAAAAAGATAAACAAGTGGTAATGTGGTCACAGTGTTAGAATTTTTTCTTATTGTTTTTTCTGCCCATACAACTTTTTAGTCTTTTTTTTTTTTAAAGAAAGCCTCTTCTCTAAAATGTTTAAATCCTTAATTTGTCCTTCAATTAAAAATAATTATTGTGGACTGGGGACGGTGGCTCACACCTGTAATCCTAGCACTCTGAGAGGGCGAGGCAGGAGGATTGCTTGAGCTCAGGAGTTCAGGAACAGCCTGAGCAAGAGCCAGACCCTGTCTCTACTAAAAATAGAAAACAGCCCGGCATGGTGGTGTGTGCCTGTAGTCCCAGCTACTCTGGAGGCTGAGGCAGGAGGATCAATTGAGTCCAGGAGTTTGAGGTTGCTGTGAGCTATGATGACACCACTGCACTCTACCCAGGGATGACAGAGCAAGACTGTCTTTAAAAAAAAAAAATAGTAATTGTGCATATACTACATTCCAGGCACTGTGCTAAGGCATGGAGCATGGGCTGGCCAGTCATCAAAACATACCCAGACTTTGCTCTTCAAGGAACTTATATTTATATTATATTATATTATATTAATGAATATTATAAAAGAACTTCAAGGTAATGAGTGTATTTTTATTTAAAACATTATTTTAAAAAGGCCTTGTATAATCATATTTCTAGAAGAACAGAGCCAAGAAGGTCTCTGGGACCCATTTCTCCCTCTCTGCTTCAGCGCACATGCTTCTGCTTTCCCTGGTCACACAAGCAAGACAGCGATGGAGATGAGCAAAGCACGACTCACTTCCCTATAGTTCTTTTAATCTGATTTATACCCAGATCTAAACATGGGCATCAATTTAAATTCTTTTTTTTTTTTTTTTTTTTTTTTTTGAGACAGAGTCTCACTGTCTTGCCTGGGGGGAGTGCCGTGGCGTCAGCCTAGCTCACAGCAACCTCAAACTCCTGGGCTCGAGCAATCCTACTGTCTCAGCCTCCTGAGTAGCTGGGACTACAGGCATGCGCCACCATGCCTGGCTAATTTTTTCTATATATGTTTTTAGCTGTCCAATTAATTCCTTTCTATTTTTGGTAGAGACGGGGTCTCGCTCTTGCTCAGGCTGGTCTTGAACTCCTGAGCTCAGGACGATCCGCCCACCTCGGCCTCCCAGAGTGCTAGGATTACAGGCGTGAGCCACCACGCCCGGCCTAATTTAAATTCTTAAAGCAATTTTTTGTGGGTGTAGTTAATTCTTTTCACGAGAAGTGTGAAAACTGTTGACCACTTTTCTTCACCGTTGTGATTCAAAAGTTCCATTGACCCAGTCCCTTCTTGCCAATTGTCTCAGGCCAAGTTCAGGGATAAAGGTGATTTGGATGTGTAAGTCCTAAATATGATCTTGTGTTTTAGAAAAACAGTAAAAAGTTAAAGTTTAATAATTTCTAGAGCTACTTAGTGTTTGCAATTGTATCACATATACAACAGATATTTTCAGGATATTATTAAGATATGTCATGATCTTCCTCTAATCCTTCTGTATGCCAGTTAGCTTAGGTAATTAATTTGGATGATTTGACAGCTTTCAAAACAGAATTCCTTCATTTTAACTCACTTCACTATACACACACATTACACACATATGTGTGTGTGTATGTGATTAAATGTATCCTTGCAGAATCTTAGAACTATATTACACCTGAGAGGAGAATAGTGTTCTTGATTTCTGAATGCATAGATTATCTACTGGGAATATCTCTTCTTCTAACCTATCCTTATAAATTAAAAAAAGAACAAATCAGGCAATTCTGATCATGGACTTTTCTGTTTTGATTTATCTGTCATATGGAGCTTTCATATTTTCAGTGTGTTTAGCAGCCATAGTTGCTAAACCAAAATAATCCTACTGGTTATAAGAGCTGCAAAAAAAGATGGAAAAAACAGAAAAGTGGAATGAGTGGGTAGCAGAACAGAATAGAATTCAGTGCTACCTGTTCTCTAGTTTGTCTCGATGCTAGAACCATCCTGCTAGGACCACAGAAAAGCTAGGACAATGCTACCAGAAATTTGGTTATAAAAGGTTAGGGATTAATCCTTTAAGAAATTTCAATAAGAAAACTTTACAAACTCTTTTAATTAGATTGTTTTAGGTCATCATTTTCTTAACTATGTTCTGTGAATTCTTTGTTCAGACAAATTTGAGAAACAATGTACTACATGAAATTAACAAAGATTACAAGTTTCTTTAACGTAGGACTTCTCAGAATCTTTAAAGTTTTAATGCGCCCTGTAACTAACTAAAGGAGAAAAAAAGTATGTTGTATTTTTCTAATTTATTTGACCCATGAACCATTCCTTTGAGGGTCTCATATTCATATTTCATGGCACACAATTTAGAAAAGATTTATGTAAGACGGTGGCTTTTGTTGTGTGCCTTTCCATTTGGTATAATGATTTGTGGCTGAGTGTGGTGGCTCATGCCTGTAATCCTAGCACTTTGGGAGGCTGAGGCTAGGGGATAGCTTGAGGCCAAGAGTTCAAGACCAGCTTGAGCAACATAGTGAGACTCTGTCTCTACAAAAAAATAGAAAAATTAGCTGGATGTGGTTGTGCTTTCCTGTAGTCCCAGCTACTTGGAAGGTTGAGGCAGGAGGATGCTTGAGTCCAGGGGTTTGAGGTTGCTGTGAGCTACGGTGATGCCACTGCACTCTAGCCTAGGCAACAGAGGGAGACCCTGTCTGAAACAACAACAACAAACCCCCAAAAACCAAACAAACAAATCCAATTTGTATACCTGCTATTACTTCATATTATAAGGATAGGAAGGGGTCATACATATGAGTGAAGATTCCAGCCAGCATATGGAGAAAAAAGATTTCCAAGAAAAGAGATTTTCTTTGAGTGTCTTTAAGGCCCCTAAATCACCAGCAAATGGGAAAAGTTGCTCTTTTGCTGCAATTACTGCCAGATGAGGTATTTTATAAGGTAAGCTTAATGGAGACTAAAGAGGTGGCCCTCAGATATCGAAGAAATAGAGGAAGTGAGGGGAAGCATGGAAAATCTCATAAAAAAGGCATCATATTGTGGCCTCAAAGTATTTTCTACCTGCCTTTAATATTGAGTCAGTAAGTACCCAGGATTAAGTGGCAGCGTGTGATGAATTGAGAGTGTGAGCACAGCACGTACTGAACGTGGATCTTCACCGACATCAAAGGAGCCTTTGGTGAGCCCCACTCTCCCTACCACCACAATCCAAAGTTAGAATCCTAGCTAAAGCGCAGACTCAACCTCATTAATTCCCGCTTCTTGAGTTATCGTGCCAGCGATTGATTTCTCTGTGTGCTCACAATGACTGGACCTCAGCTCTCAGGCTCCTTCTCCTAAGGAGGTCGGAAACTACAAAATCAGAAATCAGAAAGTAGTTCTGTCACTTGTTTCTTTTCATTCTTTGGGAACTTAACAACATATGTCAGAGAGACCTTACAACCACCCACCTTGCAGAAGACTTACTTCAAAACCTTAAACAGAAAAGACTCACAATAATTACATTATTCTCCAAATGCAAATGTACATGTGTGCATGAGATCTATTTGCACCAGTTTTATATCTGTGATTCAGTTGTAGAGATTTAAGTTTTATGCTTTTAGATGACATTTTATTTATGCATCACATCAAAGTATTTAATAGGGACTTGTGGTTTAAACAATATTCATCATCAAAAGCAAACATGCGGGTATAAGAAAATCATTTTGCTTTCAATTTGGTGTAGCCTTTATTTGTCCAGGTGAACAAGAATGGGCATTCAGGTGAGACCCAGAAGAGGCCGAAGCCCATGGAAGGATGGCTTTGACTCTCTCAAACATTGCCCAGACCTGTCTTCACATTGGAGATCTAAAACAGTGCACGAAAGCAGAAACACAGGTGTTGCCCAGGCCCATGAACCAAGCCTGCTTGGTTTGTACTAAACACAACGACCTTTTTGCCTGAGAGATCGGATTGCAAATGGAAATTGTGAGCAGCATTTTGGTACCTAATAGGTGCTGAGCTCTAGGTGATGCCTCTTTCTTCTGGGACACGAGCTTGCTGCATTTCACAGGTACATCTCAGCAGTGGGTCAGAGACATCGGTGTCCTTACCTGCATACTTAAATACTAATCAGCGAACAAAAACACCCCACTTAAAGCAATTAAATGTGCACCTTCTTTTAGGGAATTCCTATAACTATCATATTTTGGTGATTTCACCCATTCATTTTGTTTTATAACTTCAGAGTTGTTTTAATTTCTGGTTGATAGATAACCGTCTCTGGTGAATATTTAAAGATTTATGAGCACACTTAAAAATGTCACATAAAAGTGTTCTTGATTCTTTTGTAATGTGAGAAGTCCTTTTATAATGACAATAATTTTACTTTAATTACTGATAAAATGTTGGGGAAAACTTTCCATGTGAGAGACAGAAAGTGAGACACACCATTCTTTTTCACCTTTGAATTTCTCTTGCATGTATTTGACCCTAACTAGAAAAGTGCTTTTCAAAGGGCTTCAGTGGTTTTATAAAAATTTGCTTTGAATATCACTACAAAACTGAATTTTAACAAAATCATTAAAAAACCAAAAGGCACATTTAACATGTTAAATACAAAATTTTAGCATCATGAAAGCCACTGACATGTTAATGTATGTTTTTACTGATTAACTTTAGCAGTAAGTCTTAAATAAAAAAATTTACAGAATATATATTCAAAAATATTGCTTTTATCTGTTTTCTATATTGGGGTCCTCATACTTTTTTTTGAAAAAGTATTCTGCTGAGAGAAATAAATTAAAAGTCATTAATCTAAAGTTTAAAATCAAAGAAAAACACCAGGAGTTCCGTCGGTAGGGCTGTCTCTCTGGTTGCTGAAATGGCGCATCCCTGCTTCCCGATCTCCTTCCTACCCAATTCTAGACCCAGGTTGCTCACCGTACTGAAATTACTTGGAAGAATCAAGGATGAGGACACTGGCCTTTCTTGAAGTCTTTTCTGAGGGTCTGTTGCCTTTGGCAAAACATTCGATTCACCACTTCCCTAAAATGCTTGAATGAAAGTTAGAGTCTGTATTCATACAGCATTTCTTGAATGAAGACTGGTTCTTATAAAGGGAAGGTAAATCTCCTTTTTTAACCTAAATATGATACTCTACAACAATAAAAATAAACTCTTGCCTCGCTTTCGACAGAACAAGCTAACACAGAAGATTACATAGGCTTCTAGTATCTAAAATAGAATAACCTCATTTGGTAACTAGGACTTTTCTGCACAATGTCTAGAACAATGTCTAGGAAGGGCATATACAATGAATGGAGTAATGACTTTACAGTCACCACTCTATTTATCTTGGGGAGACAGTACTATGGCTCAGAATCTTCTTGAGAATTGCCTTTGAAATTGGGAACATCCAAATGAGAGGAACACGAAGGGTCACCCTGTTCTGATCTGATAGCTTCACTTCTTTTTTGCTTCCCTCTGACGTTTAAGTTACAGAAATAGAAAGTAGTTACTTGACATAAATACATTCAAATAAGGACACTAGACTTCTTTACCTGGAAGAATTACCCAAAAAAGAGAGATCCTTTGGATACAGAACTAGCTGCTGCACTGATGGGGCAAAAATTCAAGGAAGGAAAGGTCAGCGTCAGGGAAAAGGTTCTCACCATCTGCTAAGCACGCTATTCCATCACGCTGATTTAAGAAACCAGGAATGTCCTTAAAATCTGTTTTGGAAATCTTTTGCTTTCAAATCCTCTTAGCAACTGACATTTATTACTGTCTTACAGTGCAGTGTGAATACAGCAAAAACACTCATGTATCCAGGTCAGAGAGAGACTTATAATACAGTTCAGTCCTAGACACTGAAATCACTTGAGGCTCAGGAGAGAGATGAGAGAGAGAAAGGGAGAAAGAACCCCATCCAGGTTTTCTGTGGAATACTAAAGGGACCCCTAGTCTGTCTCTTGTCATTCTTTCCATTGACAGTTGTTTAGTGAGAAGAAGAGATGAATGGTGGATGCTCAGGGTGTGGAAAGCTGTCTCTGGCAGGACAAAAGGCCAACTGCAGTCAGCTTTCATTCTTGCTATAAAATGCAGCAATGCAATACATACATGGTTTAGCAAATTGAAGAGGCTGTGATACTAATTTCCTTGAATACTTTTCCAAACATTCCACGCTCACTCCTTCGGGTAAATTCCGCCTCTCTTCTTTTGTTTTGGCAATCTCAAAGGAACCTGGTCTTGGAGTTTTTTTAAAGGCCAAATTGGGATTTCAGTAGGGTTGAAATAGATCCTCACCTGGGTAAAAGTATCTTCCTTAGATATTTAGGTCCTTTCCATTGTGACCTGAGCATTGTAGAAGCTGCTAAAGTAATTCCGTATTTAATTTAAGGATATCAATATACACTGAAATTTGATTCTTACATAATAGATAAACATGTAGTCATTTCCCATGAATGAACAGAGGAGCTAAAAAAATATAGAGTTTATGTGCTTTGCCTGACACTGCAAAAAAATGTTTAAGCTTGAAATTTGTGCCCCAAGAAAAAATTTAAAATTAAGTGTTCCTTCAATTCTCCAACATCACCCCATCCTATCCCCCCAAATACTAAATAAAACTGTAACTGCATCTACTGTTTGAGTAATAGTCACACTTCTGAATACAGATGCTCCTATCAGAGGCAGAATAAAAGATCAAGACATTTTGAACTCTGTGGCTATCCCTCGATCTTTGAGAAGGATGAAGATGCAAATGTAAATTGCTAGAGAAAATATCATCTGGGTTGGGGAGTGGTGATCTGGACCATGGTGGCTGGGAACAAGGAAAGTATGTAAAAGGGACAGCTTTTAGACGTTTCATTGTTCTGCTTTCTGGGATGTTTCTAGACGAAAAGAGATGGAGGGCAGGGGCTCAAGGAGAGGGCAGTCGGGTGGGGTGACAAAGACATTAGGACTAGGAAGAATTTTAGGTGCGGTGGTGGCAGTAGAGGTACTGGCAGTAGGGGTGGTGGCGGCAACAGTGATGGTGGTGGCGGCGATGGAGCAGAAAGAGGCCAAGGAGGACCGTGAAGGTGTTAACTGCTTTGCACAGCGCTAAGCACACAGCTGGCTGGACTGTTTTGTACCAGGAGGGAAAGCAAAGCAAAAGTAAGCCCAACGCTTAGGTTGTAGAAATAAGTTACTAGTCACAGTTCTCTATGTTCATGATTGTGCAAACAGAAGAAAATATTATCGCTAACATTTGAGACCCAAAATCTTTTGGCAGAGCCAAGGAGGGGAAATTGATAAAGAGCTACTCTGAACCAAGTAAGGAATAAGAATTTACAAAATATTCCCCCCCGCCGCCTTGCTTTTTCTATTAAATTCAGTGAGATCCAATATTTGAAATTTCTTTATATAATTAACCACACATTCTACATATTCTTATTTAATTCTCATAAAAATTCCTTTCACATAGGTCTATTATTACTTCTGCTTTATAGATGAAGAACTGAGGTTCAGAGAAGTGGAAGTGACTTACCTGCAAATGCCAGATTCAGACCCAGGTTCAGTGTCTCTCTGGCTATGCCAGAGCCACCATGGCCATCCTATTACCTTTCGCCAACCACTGCAGAATCCTCTGTTGTTTCCCAAGGGTTGGTAATGTTTCCATTGGTGCAATGACTCTCATTCTAAGCTTGGATAATAAAGGGCCATATATTTGTTAAATTAGTACTACATAGTTTTAAATAAAGTCATATTGAAAAGTGAACAAACAATATTTCTTAGCAATAGCGATCGATGAATCTTTTTTGAAAAGTACATATTGTGATCATTAAATGCCATTAAGAGAAACTGGGCTTGTTGAAATGTAAACAGGGATCAGAGAGGACTTAATTTCTAATGGAGTAAGGTTCCATGCATATATTGTTTTAGAAAAAGCAAGAGACACATGAAATGGAAATTAAGAACAAAGAGCAAGTTCAATTAAACACGTTTTTTACTTGTGAAATATATTTGCTTAAGTCAATAGAGCTTTTAAATTCTGCTGTATTTGGATACATTTGGAACTCCCAAGTCTCTTGTATAATGTGACTCTAAATGGAGGGTCTTTTAAATTTATGAAGAGGCAGCAGTCCTATATTTACAGACACTCAGGAAAGCACATTCTCTCCCTATGATGAGGATGTTTAATGTGCATCAGCCTTTGCTCTGCACAGCTCTCACTTTTTCCCAGAGCAAAGCAGTTTATCACATGGGCCTGACCCTACTAGAATTTCAGCCTGCCAGTCTGGGCACTGGCAAGGTCCTGACCATATGTTCAAAAATAAAAAAGATCAAAGAGCTAATAAGTAGTGGTCAACATGCCTTTAGTGAGTACAAAAGAAGAAACAAAACAGGGCAGCAGCCTTCATGTCAGCATTAGTGTAGAAAAGATCCAAATCACTGCCACATCAGCAAGTAATGCTTAGCACTGAGTCTATAAAACATGGAGTAGATCTGTTACCAAAGACAAAAACCAAAAACCAAACAAGCAAAAATTCTACCCTAAAAAAAAGCTCTTGAATGCATAAGAGAGCAACATCTTACTTATTTTGCAGTTTTTATACTAAGCTTAAAAGCTGTTACAGTTTGTTTAGTTTGAACTCATGCAAGGAATGGGGCAAATTATTTGATCTTTAAGACACAGAGTCACAGGACTTTGGTCCAACTGTTTCATAACAGTATTGACAATTTAATACAGTATTTATTTTCTGAGTCCCACTCTTTTAAATCTGCCTGAAGCTGCCACCTACAAAAAGGTGTACAGCCTTTCTATTCTGCTCTATCATTCCCTCATAGTCTAGGCCTCTAGATTGTGATTCCTGAACCAAAGAAGAGACTCTCCAAGTCCATGATTTTCTTGGGCTCTTTTATTGCAGTTTTTGAGAGTATAACTGGGAGTTAATAACCATGGAGCACTATGGTAACATAATAACAAATGAGACAGGAGTGATATCAGCAAGACTACGATGAATAAAAATGGCAAAAATGAGCATCCTTGCCTTGTTTTCTTTCTTAGAGGAAAGGCTTTTTGAGCTTTTCCTCATTCACTGTGATATTAGTTGTGAGTTTTTCATATATGCCTTTTATTTTGTGAGGTATGTTCCTTCTATATCCAGTTTGATGAGTGATTTCATCATAAAGAGATGTTGAATTTTATCAAATGCTTTTTCAGCATCTGTTTAAATAATCATGTGTTTTTTCCCCTTTATTGATGTGATCCACATTTATTAATTTGTGTATGTTAAACTATCCTTTGTAACCTTGGGATACATCCTGACTGATCATGCTGTATAATCTTTTTAATTTGTTCCTAGTTTTCTTTTTTTTTTTTTTTTTTGAGGATTTTTGCATCTATGTTCATTAAGAATATTGGCCTATAGTTTTCTTTTGTTGTTGTTGTTGTGTCTTTATCTGGTTTTGATATCAGAGTAATGCTAGCCTCATAGAATTAAAGTATTCCCTCCTTTCCAATTTTTTGGAATATTTTGAGTAGAATTATTATTATAGTTGTTCTTTAAATATTTGGTAGAATTTAGCGTGAAGCCATCAGGTCCTGGGCTTTTCTTTGATGGAAGACTTTTTATTACTGCTTCAGTCTTGTTACTCATTATTGATTTGTTCAGGTTTTCTATTTCTTTGTGGTTCAATCTTGGTATGTTGTATATGTCCAGAAATTTATCATTTTCTTCTAGGTTTTTCAATTTATTGGCATATAATTGGTCATAGTCTCTAATGATGCTTTGCATTTATATGGTTTCAGTTATAATATCTCCTTTTTTATCTCTGGTTCCATTCATTTGAGTCTTCTCTCTTTTTTTCTTCATTTATCTAGCTACAGGTTTGTTGACTTTGTTTATCTTCTCAAAAAACAAGTTTTAGTTTTGTTGATCTTTTGTGTTATTTTAGTTTTATTTATTCATGCTCTGATTCTTCTTATTTCTTTTACTAATTTTAGCTCTGATTTGTACTTTTCTTATTCTTTGAGGTGCATTGTTTGGTTATTCATTTGAAATCTTTATACTTTTTTGATGTAGGTGGTTATTGTTATAAAATTCCCTCTTAATGCTGCCTTTTCTATAGATTTTAACATGTTATGTTTCCATTTTCATTTGAAGAATTTTTAAAATTTCATTATTAATTTTTTCATTGACCCATTGATCATTCAAGAGCATGTTGTTTAATTTCCATATATTTGTACAGTTTCCAAAGTTCCTCTTTGATTTCTAGCTTTATTCCATTGTGGTCAGAAAATATACTTGGTATGATCTCAGTTTTTAAAAATTTGTTGAAACTTGTTTTGTGGCCTAACATATGGTCCATCCTGGAAAATATTCCATGTGCTGATGAGAAGAATGTGTATTCTGCAGTGGTTAGTAAAAAGTTTTGTAAATGTCAGGTCCATTTGTTCTAGAGTGCAGTTTAACTCCAGTGTTTCTTTGTTGATTTTCTATCTTAATTATCTGTCCAAGGATAAAAGTGGGGTGTTGAAGTCCTATATTACTGTATTGTTGTATATCTTTACTTTAGATCTACTAATATTTGCTTTGTATATTTGGTTGCTCCAATGTTGGTGCATATATATTTGTAATTGTTATACCCTCTTGCTGAATTGACTCATTTATCATTATATCATAATCATCTTGATCTTGCTTTAAAATTTTTGATTTGAGATCTATTTTATCTGATATAGTATGGCTATTCCTTTTTCTTTTCATTTTCGTGAAATACTTTTTCCATTCATTCACTTTCAGTGTATGTGTGTCTTTACGGGTGAATTGAGTTTCTTGTAGGCAGCATATAGTTGGATTTCCCCCATTTAGTCACTGTGTGTTTTTCGATTAGAAAATTTATTTAGTTTATTTATATTCAATTTTATTGATAGGTAAGAACTTACTACTGTCATTCTGAGACTTGCTTTCTGGCCTCCCTCCCCTCCCTGCCTTTCTTCCTTCCATGAAAAAACAAAAACTCTGTACTTTAACTCCATCTTCCTCACTTTTTGACTTTTCTGTCTCAATTTTTATATTTTTGTATTGCCTATCTCTTAACAAGTTGTTATTGCTATTTTTGATATATTTTTCTTTTAGTCTTTATATGAAAAATATGGGTGGTTTTTACATCACCATTACAGTAATCTGAATTTGTCTTCTTACTTTTACCAGTGAGTTTTATACCTCCAGATTATTTCTTGTTGCATGCTATCATTCTTTTTGTTCAGATTGAAGAACTCCCTTTATCGTTTCTTGTAAGACATGATATAAAAAATCATATCTGGGAAAGTCTTTATTTCTCCTCATGTTTGAAGGATAAATTTTGTGAGTATATTATTCTCAGTTAGAAGTTTATTTCCTCAGCACTTTGAATATCTCGTCCCACTCCCTGTTGGCCTGTACGATTTCCACTGAGAAGTCTGCTGCCCAATGTATCAAACTCCTTTATATGTCATTTGTTTCTTTTTTCTTGCTGCTTTTAGGATCCTGTTTGTTTTTGACCTTTGAGAGTTTGATTATTATATGCCTTTAGGTAGTTTTATTTGGGTTGAATCTGCTTGGTGTTCTTTGACCTGCTTGTACCTGAACATTTTTATCTTTCTGTAGGTTTGGAAAGTTCTGTGTTATTATTTCTTCAAATAAACTTTCTATTTCTATAACTTTCTCTATTCCCTCTTTCTGAGTCAATGACTCTTAGATTTGTCCTTTTGAGGCTATTTTCTAGATCTTTAAAGCATTCATCGTAATTTTTTATTCTCCTTCCTTTTTTCTCCTTTGACTTGTATTTCCAAATAACCTGCCCTTGAAATCACTAATTCTTTCTTCTGCTTGATTCTGCTATTGAGACACTCTGAAGTATTTATTAGCTCATCAATTGCATATTTCAGTTGCAGGATTTCTGTTTGATTTTTATTATTGTTTCAATCTCTTTGGTAATTTTCTCTGATAAATGTCTGAATTGCTTCTTTGTGTTTTCTTGAAGTTCATTAAGTTCTCTCAAAACTTCTATTTTGAATTCCCTGAGAGGTCACACATCTCTGTCACTTCAAGATCAAGGTCTATCACTGGCACCTTATTTGGTCAGGTTATATTTCTCTGAATGTTCTTACGGCTTGTGGATGTTCATAAATGTCTGGACATTGAAGAGGTAAGTGTTTTTTTCAGTCTTTGCAGTCTGGCCTTGTTTTTAACTGTCGTTCCTCAGAGGGCCTTCCAAGAATTTAAAGGGGATTGTATTCTTATGCTGTGTCCGATAAGCCTGTGGTCACTTCAGCCATTTAAACACTAGAGGGCACTCTAAGCACAGTATGTGACTCTTGCAGACTCCTAGATAACCCAGCCCTGATGGACTTGGGGAAGTTAAAGTAGAATTCCTGGGTTCCCAGGCAAAGTCCCACACTCACTTCCCTCTCCCCCAAGCAGGAGTTTCTCATGGTGAGCTACCAGATGTTGAAGGAGGAGGGACATGGGCACTCCTGTGCCCACTGTAGCTGGCATCATGCTGGTTTGTACTTGAAGCCCGTGGCCTCCCACATAAGCACAATACTGGGGCTCTCCCAAGGCCCATGGCCACTAATGCCTGACTGCCACTGATGGCTCAAGGCCACTTTAGTCAGCCGTTAGAGAAGCTGGCCAGGACTCGGGTATGTCACACTGGGGTGGCAGATTCCCTCCTGGCTCAGGGTGGGTCTCAAAGTGGTGTCTGAGAGCAATAGCCTAAAATCAGGGTCCTTGGGATTATGCCCAGTGTTTTACTATGGCATGGCTTGTACTCGGTTCTAAGGCAAAGTCCCTTGTATTCTTCCCTCTACTTCTCCAGGTGGAAGGAATCTCCATGCTGTGCTGCCTGAAGTTGGGGGAGGGGTGACATAGGCATTCCTGTGGCCACTGTAGTTGGGGTCATGCTGGGTTGTACCCTGAGCCTACAGCTTCCCAGACCAGTGCAGCACCGGGGCTCATCCAAGAATCATGGTCACTATGGAGTGGCTGCCACTGAAATTTATTTGGGGTCTGAGGCCATTTTAGCCAGACAGTAGTGAAGGGGACTGTGACTTTGTTTCCTCCCACTGGGGCTGTCGATTTCCCTCTGGTCAAGGGTGCTTCCAAATGCTTCTTCTGCAGGTACCAGGCTGAAACCAAGGGCCACAGGATTCTGTCTGGTGCTGTGTTCCACTGCGGCAAGGCTGGAACCGAGTTCTAGTGCAAAATCCCACACTTGCTTCCCTCCCTCTCCCCCAGGCTCACAGCTAGCTGTACTGCCAGCGATCGGGGAAGGGGTGGTATAGGCCATGTGAGACTCTCCTTCCTGCCCTCTTCATGTGTTTTTTCTTGTTATTATGCTGTTGTAAAACAGGCACTGTGATCTCTCACCTGATTTTTCAGTTTTCGTGACGGTGATTTCTTGCATGGATAGTTGTTCAGTTTGCTGTTCCTGTGGGAGGATGATCACTCAGGATTCTACCTTGTCATCTTGCTCTGCCTAGCTATAGATAACTGAGTGTTCATTTATCATTTTAACGTTTGTATTTTTTATTTTGAAATTTAAATGCAAAATATCAAACTTTATTACTTTTAATTTGTCCAAAGAACAGATTTATTAAATTTTTGGTCTTACCGATTATTTCAACAATTTTAAAATAATTTTCTGGTCCTTAATATTAATAAAACTTGGACACTGTTGAAAGGTACATTGATAGACTTTTTAGTTGCTTTAATGATACGTGTTTCATTTAAAAAATTTTAATTGCCTGTTTAGGTAATTTGCCCTTTTCAAAATAGTTTGGTATTTTTAGTTGATTTGGGGGAGCTTTAAAAATTATGGATAGTTAAGTCTTTTTATCTGTCTTTTAATTTTTTTTTTTTTTTTTTTTTTGAGACAGAGTCTCACTGTCTTGCCTGGGCTAGAGTGCCATGGCGTCAGCCTAGCTCACAGCAACCTCAAACTCCTGGGCTCAAGCGATCCTCCTGCCTCAGCCTCCCAGGTAGCTGGGACTACAGGCACGTGCCACAGCTCCTGGCCCTCTCTTTCAATAATTTTCTGTCAGTTTCTTGCCATTCAGCTTTCCTAATGGTACCATTTCATTGGAAAACTTTTAAGTTTTTTTTTTTATTATAGTTACACCTATCCTTTTCTTTATGACTTCTGTTTTTTCTTTTAGAAAAGCTTTCCCTGCTCCGAGTACAAAAATATAGTCTCCCATATTTTCTTCTAATTATTTTATAGATTGTTCTTCATATTTAGCTCTGGACACTGTTTTATGAATGGTGTAATATTTTATTTTTCCGCATAGATATTCAGTTGTTCCAGTATCATTTGAAAAAAGGCTTAACCTTTGCATTTGAAATGTTGACTTCGTTATATACCTAATTCCTGTATATACATGGGTTCTGTTTATGGCTTCCATTCTGTTTCTGTAATTATCAGTTTATTTCTGCACTGTCTTTGGTATATGCTGACATTTAAAACAACCTCTCTTTTGCTTTTAAATTATTTTTTCTTTGTTATTCTTGTTTGATTCCTCTTCTATATAATTTTAGAATCAGCATTTAAGTCTCGTAAAATATCTCAATACTATTTTGATTGAGATTTCTTTAATATTATTACCCTTGGGAAAAATTTTCATCTCTAAAATAATTTCTTCAGAAGCATGATATATCATATATTCAGCTCTTATTTAAAAGACTTTACAAACGTCTATAAAATGTTACTTTTTTTCATATAAACATTACACACTAGTTTTTCTTAGATACTTTGAAGTTTTTGTTTGCTGTAGTGAATAAACTTTTTAAAATTATACTTTAAAGTTGGTTTACAGGAAAGTGATTGATATTTATATATTGATTTTATATCCAGCTATCTAATTTCTTTGCTAGTTCTAATTTTTCAGCTGATTCTCATCTTTGATAGGAAAACATATATATAAATAATGATAGTATTGTCTTTTCATTTCGAATGTTTATAGCTTTATTCTTTTTTCTGGTTTATTCCTTTGGTAACATAGTCCATACAGACTTAAATGTTGGTGATATTATGGGCATCTTTGCTTTATTTCTGTCTTTATAGAGATGTTCATTATAGAGCATTGGTAAATATCCTTTAGAAAGTTAAGAGTTCTCTTTTGTTGTAGTTTTGAATTACATTAATAAAATTTCTAATGCATGTTTTCCTGCTTTCTTGGATCAAAACTAACTTCTTCAGAATGTATTACTCTTTTTATTTATTTATTTATTTATTTATTTATTTATTTATTTATTTATTTATTTTTTTGAGACAGAGTCTTGCTCTGTTGCCTGGGCTAGAGTGCCATGGCGTCATCCTAGCTCACAGCAACCTCAAACTCCTGGGCTCAAGCGATCCTCCTGCCTCAGCCTCCCGAGTAGCTGGGACTACAGGCATGCGCCACCATGCCTGACTAATTTATATATATATATATATATATATTTAGTTGTCCAGATCATTTCTTTCTATTTTTTCAGTAGAGACGGGTTCTTGCTCTTGCTCAGGCTGGTCTCGAACTCCTGACCTCGAGGGATCCACCGGCCTCAGCCTCCCAGAGTGCTAGGATTATAGGTGTGAGCCACTGCACCCGGCCTGTATTACTCTTTTAAATTGGCTAATATGATATTTGTTATTTTTGCATCTAGCTTTATAAATGAGATCTAACTTAATTTACATATTTGGTGTGTTTTTGTTATATATATTACAGACAAAATGAACAAATTGAACACAAGTCTATAGAAGTTATGTATAGGAGAATTGTGTGTGTGTGTGTGTGTGTGTGTGTGTATGTCTCTCTCTCTCTTTTTCTCTTTCTGTCTTTTTAAGGATGGTGGATTTATGAGCTAGAGTATAATTTTCTTAGAAAATGAGGTTAGGGAAAAAGGTTGAAGCTAGATTTTGGAGGCCCATGAATACATGCTTAAGAAGTTTGTTCTTTGTTTTGTAGGGAAGCTATTTGAATTTAAGCACAAGAGAAGCATAATTTGATTTGTGCTTTGAAAATTGGAGATGAAAAAGGTATTGTCTCAAGCAGGGAGATGGAATATGAAAAACGCAAAAAAAAGAGCAATTGGTTTTGGAGCCACTGGATATCATGACCTCTAAGAAAGCATTATAAGGAGAGTGTCATAGGCATGAGAATGAATAAAACAGCTATTAGGTCATTAGGGAATATTGAAAAGAAGCTTCAAAGCATGTCTCAAAGCGTTACAGAAATAATAGCCAGACTGTTCAAGAAGTATTGCCTTCCTAGGCAAATATTGATGGAAGTTTAGCAATAAAGAGAAAGAAAACTGAAGTGTTTATTAGGCAGGGATTGTATTTGGTGGTACAGTGGTGACACATGCAGTAAAAGGTGGGGGCGGGTGACTTAAATATAATTTGTACATCAGATTTCATCATACAGCAACGGACCAGATTTTTTACTGTAAGCAAATGATTGATGCTCCTGTGACTTATCACTGGAGAGTGAGCACAAGACCGTAAACCCAGTGGCATCGACTAAAGAGAAGTGGTCCCTTAATTCTCTTGAGGGTGGTTTGTTCTGAATTGTCCTGCACAGCTGCATTCCTTAAAATCTTCTTTTTTCATAAAATATAATACATATATAGAAATGCATATGAAACATGAATGCAAAGCTTAATTAAGTATCACAAAGCGTAAACTTGTGTAATCACCATTTCTGATGAGAAGTGGAACATTGTTAACCCCTCAGAAGTGCTTCCTCCTCCTAATAACTACGCTGTCTCTGCCCCAGGGGAAACTACTATCCTTATTTTCATGGGATTTCTCTCCTTGATTTTCTTCATAGGGTGTTATCTAATAATAGATATACAAATAATATAGTTAATTTTCCTTTTTTTGATATAGTTAAGATTACGTTGTTGAGTATAGTGTGGTAGGTTGTTCATTTCATTACTATAGTATTCCATCTACGAGCATACCACAATTTATTGTTCATTCTAAAGCTGATGGACATAATGCTGCTGTGATTCTTGCATATGTCTTTTGGATCACATGTGCATGTTATTCCTGTCGGGTAGGAGTGAAGTCAGGTCATAAAGAATAAATGTTTTCAACTGTAATAGATAATAAATTATTTTTCAAGGAGACGGAAAAAAATTCATGCTCCCAAGAGCAGCATAAAAGAGTTTCTGTTGATCTGCATGCTTGCCAAAACTTGAAATTGTCAATCATCTAAATTTTAGCCATGTGGAGGTTGGGTACTAATAGTTCATTGTCATTTTAGTTTTCATTTTTTCTGATTATGATGAGGTTATACATATGTTCACATGTTTATTGACTATTTGGATATCTTCTTTTCTAAAGTATTCGTTCAGTTAGTTCTCTTGCCTGTTTTTCCTTTGGGTTCTTCGTCTTTGTCCTTTTCTCACCGATTTCGAGGAGTTCCTTATATATTATAAGCCCTTTGACTATTGAATATGTTAAAAATATCTCTTCTCATCCTATGGTTTGCTTTTTTATTCCCAAAGTTTGTATTTTAGTAAACATTCTTAATTTTAATATTAATATAGGCCAGTTTGTCAACTTTTATGTTTATAATTAGTGCTTGCTTTTAATGACCAATCATTCCCTTCCCTGAGATCACGAAATTATATTCTAGATGTTTTATTATTTTTCCCTCTGCTACATCACTTCTTTGTCTTTCACTCCTGCTCAGTGGAACTGCACTTGTGTTTTTGCCTCAGCTCTGTCTTCTCGGGAAATCAGGCAAAGACCATATGTTTTGTACTGAGCATACAGACATGTTTTTTTTCCCAGTCTGATTGTCTCTGCCTTTTAATTGTTGTTTTAGGCCATTTGTTATTAATATAATTAATGATATATTTAGGTATAAATCTAACAATTTACATACGTGTTTTTATTTTCTTGCCTGTCCTATGTTCCTTTTATTTGCTTGTTGTCTTTATTATATTTTATAACACTTTAGTTTGGAAGATATACATACACTTATTAAGTTTATAGTGATCATTTGAGAGATTACAATATGCATATTTGACTCATTAAAGTCTAATGTTAGTTGGTAATTTTACTCTTTCTTAGACAATATAAAGATCATAGAACATTTCATTTGTCAATCCAGAAATATTTATGCTATCATTGCTGTATACTTTATTTCTATTTACATTTCAACCTATACAAGGTATTATTGTTACTGCTTTCAACCATCAATATTTTCTTAGCTTGTGTACTTTGAAAAGTAGACTCAAGAAAAGGATTTGGGAACCGATTGTCTACTTGGGAAGTGATCCCAGGAAGCACGACAGGAAATAAGAAAAGGAAGTGAGAAAAGTTAATAAAGGATGCGTCAGTGGGAGGTTACTGTGGGAGGCACCTGTGGCTCAATACTGCTCCACAAAGGAACTGTGTAGAACACGTCTCAGAACCATCCCACTGAATGATGGAGATCTCAAGGCATTTGGCCACTAGCAGTCATTCTTTACTGATTGCGAATTGCCCCGGGGTGTTAATGCTCCCATACTTCTAGATCACACTTGCTTGTAGCTGTGTAAGCTTCCAGGGTGCCAGAGAAAACCCCTACGCAGAGAAGAAAAGAGAGTCAGGCACCTGGGGAGGAAGCTATCAGCATGCTGGAAATGTCTGCCATTGCTGTTGCTATGGAGAAACGGGTTAGAGAATCAACAGTGTCTGCTACATTACCCGGGTACATTCATGCCCCATATGTTATTTTCTTCTTTGTTATTGGTACTTCAGGGTGGTGGCTGGCAGCATTTTTTAAAAAATAAAATAAAACAAAAGCAAAAAGAAGCTTCCACTCAAAAACACCCTTTCAATGGATGTGTTAGTGGAATAAGCCACGGTCCCTACTGCTATAGCTGGTTCCAAGGTGATGGAGCCATGTGTTGCCTCCATCTCTGACATCAGGGCCACTCTGTGGACCCATTGTGCAAGCACTGGGGTGGCTGAGAACAGAAGCCAATTTACCTCCACTGGATGAGTTAGCTCGTTGGTCAGGATCTTCAATATTTCTTATGCCACAGATGCTTTCTGGTGGCATAAATTTGCAGCAAAGATCTGCACAATTTGTCTCACTTCCATAGGTATGTCCACATGCCTTTTCCCACAGACATGCTTGTCTTTCATTCTCCAGAGGTCTACACTGATCTATCACTTTTCTTCTCTCTTTTGGAAGAGCTACATTGGTTATCTGAATGGGGACATGACAGGGAGCAACATCCTGCATCTTTTTACTTTGAGAGTAGCAGATTATCTATAATTCCAAAAAAGGTATTGTATAGCTTTTGATTTACTGTGTTGGCTGTTGGGGACAGTATCAAGGGTTTCACTTGAATCTTTTCGCCCTGGTGGCTGTTACTTGACAGATTAGAAAACTAATGTAAGGGTTCTGACAGTTGCTAAATAAATCTGTTCTGATTATGTACTCTGGGACTGGGGAAATCACCAAGAGTGGATCCACAGACTCTTTGAAGCAATTGCACTCTCAGCCCATGAAGGGCCCATTATGGCATTTTGTGTCCCCTAGTGTCAATGTCAGCTCTGATACTATATCCAATAGCTCCCAAAAGATTTGGGTATTCCGTTTTCTTGTGTGTAGTTACCTTGGAATATACCCATAGATCCCTTTGAAGCATAATCTAATATATTTTATATGTTCTTGTGTTGGCACTGTGGTCTCCTTTCAGTTGACTATCTGGTTCTGAGAACTAGTTTGGAACAAGAGTTCCATAAGGAATCAAGATTTTCTAATTAGGTGGTTGAAATTGGCCTTCTGCTCACCAGCTTATGATTTTTTATTTTTGTATAAGTTGAGCAACACCTCATTGGCTGTCCATCTCCTCTCACCTCTAAAAACAGGATGGTCTATTAGTCATTGTTGTAGATTCCCATGGGTCAAGGGCTCCCAGTTGTCACTCTGGCCTTGCTGCCTATCTATTATAGTAATTATATCCACATTGCCACATTATTAAGTGCTGTCACCTGGCCTTTGATATTCTGAAGACATATTATCCGTATTGACACTAGGGAGTTTGTTTCCATGGAAGCATCTCCTACCATCGTGGCTGGTGCACAGGAAATAGCCTCTCTGAGCTTCTTAATGATGCTGACTGTGTTCCTCATCACCTCAGCAAAGGGAGTGTCCTTTAGTTCCTCCTGGGAACACAGCTGGCAGGTTATCTGGCCTCATATACTTCATCTACTCCAATCCTCTACTTTGAAACTCCTTGCTCTTTCTTCAGCATTCTTCTAGGACAGTCTGGTATTTTATTCTGGTTAGTAATTTAAGCACTTCCAAATTAATTAAAAAGTACTTGATAGTCATATTCAGCTTCCTCACATGCATGAATTATTTCTGTCTTGTTGTAAAATAAAAGATAGTCTCATGCTTGCTGATATATGCTCAATAATTATTCAAAACCGTAAAAGATATGTTGGTATCTCTCTCTGTCTCCCTTGTCTCATCATTTCTCCATTTGAGTTTTTCCTTCTGTCACCTCATTCCAACTCTTTCTTGTCCTCGAAGAAATATTTTCTTGAAAAAGTTGCCTTTGAATGAGAAAGCAATCAGCTTAGATTCACCACTCAATAAAGCAAGATATTTAAAAACAGGAATGATAAAGACTGTCAACCCAAAAAGTGAGATGTCAGTGAGGTGATGCAGAGAGGTGGTGATAAAACTCATGACCTTGCTCTGCGGAGTCCCCTGGGCCTTGCCTGCTGCTTCTCTGCCCACTCTGGGCAACACGACTGAGAACAGGCTATTCTGTAAGATATGATTTTTAATCATGTTTCAAGCGATGTGATTTTTAAAAAGATAATTTCTTTTTTCTTTCCAATACTATTATATTGGTTTTATTCTCTTCTGTAACATGGAAATACACCCGTCAGATCTCCTACTTTGGGGCTCCTGCTGCTGCCCTTCTGGATTCATCATTACATTTCTGCCAGGATCATGGTTCTTTCAGACTGCTCCTAGCCAATGACTGTACAAGTGTACAAAGACAGAAATATTCTGGAAAGATGTGGAACTCTTCCAACGGGCAACTTCACCTAGGACTACACCACAATCCAAGACCCTTGCAGTCCAATTTTCCTTTCTGTTCTTTCTCCTTTATTATAATAGATGTCAGACCTGCATCACAGTTAGAAGGCTCTTCCTTCCTTCTTCTGTTTCCTTCCCCAGTACATTACTTGCACATTGCATTAATTATCCAGTGCAGTGTGACAAACTATCCCAAAACTTAGCATCTTACAACACACATTTGTGATCTCATAGTTACTGTGGGCATGGCTTAGCTGGGTCCTTTGCTTCAGGATTGCTCACAAGGCTGCAGTCAAGGTGCCAGCCAGTGCTTGGGTCTCATACTACAGGATCTTCAGTGTTTCGCTTCTCATGAGCTGTTCTGCTGAGGGCCATGGTCCCTTGCTGACTGTTCACTGGAGGCCTGCCTTTGTCCTTCGCCATATGTGTCTTCTCACCATGATGGTTTGCTTCATCAAAGCCAGCAAAAGGGAGTCTTCTAGAAAGATAGAAGTCACAACATTTGTAGCTTAATCACAGAAATGAAATCCCATTACTTTTCCATATTCTACTGGTTAAAAGAAAGTCACTCGACTAGCCTGCACTCAAGAGGAGGGGATTGCACAAGGCTTGAATGCCAGGAAGAGGGGATCATGGCAGGTCATCTTAGAAGTTGCCTACTGCGCACATCTAATACCATCGTAATGGTTGCTTCTCAGAGGACTCAAACTAACTCATCTTTTCTAAAACCAATATTCTAAAGAATAGCTTTGCTTATTAGGACATTTAATTTTAACAAGGGTATAATCTCATTAAAAATGGGAAAAAATTTTTTTCTTCTGTTAGAAAAACTTTTGACAAATTAAATTTAACAGAATTTATTTATTTGAACAACAGCAGCAAAAAGATATATGAATCAGGCAGCACTAAGAACCAGAAGATATTCAGAGAGCTGTGGGCAGTACTTATTGACAGAACACTGAAGTAAAGAACAGAAGTAGCTTGATTGGTTACAGCTAGACATTTGCCTTATTTGGATGTGGTCTGGTCAGTTGGCAGCCTGTGAATGGCTGAATCTTGGCTGCTTGTGATTGGCCAAGACCTGGCTATGTGTTACAAAAATTAGACACCTAAGTTAGGTTCCAGTTCATGTATGTACTAAGCTAGGCTGCAGTTCCTTACTTAGGAACTCAAAGTACAGAGACAGTCTTAGGCCAGTGGCCTCTTGCTTATTTAATTTAACAGCTGTTTTAATGTGTCTGGATAAAGAAAATTTTAAAAAGATAGTTTTGTGTGAGATATGTCATTTCATCACATTTGCTGATATAATATTTTTTTCCTTAGTAACTACAACTTTTAGTAAACACTTCATTTCTAGCCCTGGTAAAAAAGAGTATTTCTTATGCATTGTAAATTAATAGATTCTGATTTCATAACTGTGACTACAAATGGTGTGGAACTCAAAGTGAAATCACCATAGGCAGGAGTACTATTTCCTTGGCTAACATTGGCTAAGCCTGTATTTTTTTTCTTTCCGCAACTAAGATGATTTGTTTCACATCAGTCACTTGAACTAAAGCCTCAGAGTAATTCCTGCCATTGATGAGAAACTCTTTTAAGATTGGTGCATGGGAATGTGGGCTGGTATATAGGTGAAAATGTACTACAGGCTTCATTTGTTGTGATAAAGTGTAATGCTATACAACCAGCAAAAAATTAGTTTGAATCCCTGCAATACCAGATTAATAGGAAATCATTTTTATTCAGTGATACAGGAGACATGTAGAAACTACAGAAGTATTATTTTAGATTTTGTGAATAGGAAAACCAAGACATATAGCACCAATGTCCTTTCTTTTTTCTTACTAAATATGTGAGTAGTAGAATCGAGATCAGGTTTATGCTCTAGCACCCTGACCAATCGATCTTTCTATCATAATGTATCTATTAATATTTTGGCTTTCAGAATTACCTGAAGAAATCTGATAATCTGGCAAGGTTTCAGGGAAAAGTGACTAGCGTATCAAAGGAGCAAAGGCTCTGCACAAAGGTAAGAGCTAAATAAGAAAATCTAGGTATAATTCCACAGGCATATAGAGTTTTTTTTTAAAGCTTTGTCTAAAGTAGGGTTGGGAAGGAATAAAAAAATGCAATTAGGAAAGGATACATTCATACTGACTATCCAGGGTAGGGGGTTGAGGATTATTAAAGGAAATAGTGAAAGTTCATTGTGTGAGACAATAAAAACTTAGACCAGCTGTGGTGTTCCAGAATGCACCCAAAGTAATCCTAGCTGGGCTCCAGGGAGTAGCCTGACCTGGGTAGTAATTTCCAGCTCTGACTTAGAATCTCTATTATTGTATTAGTTTTGTGGGGTTGGCTCCAGGCAGAAATAGTTTACAATGGTGACTGTCTATTATTTCCTGTAGTTGAATCCATATTTTTGTGGGCTGCCTCATGTTCAGGGCTGCTAAAATCTCCTACCTTCTTCACGGCTCTGGGGAATCTGATAGAAATTTTCATGCTGCAGTATGGACAGCTTGCAAAATAAAAAGCTTGCAGTGGGATAGGTGGTGTTCATGCCAGCGACATTCATCACTCACTGTTACCTGTGGGTTCAGACCAATCCAGGAATGTCCTTGTGCAGAAACTCTTCCATGTGACCAAAAGAACCTCATATAGCATGCAGCCTCTTTTACAAACTGAAAGATTTAGTGCTAAAGTGATAGGGTTCATGAGTTTTCATAAAAATTTTGGTCAGTCTTGTATATAGATGATAGATGAGAGGTGGGATTACTTTTTTTTTATGAAGGTTTATGCAGCCAATTTGTTGTTACTGTTATGCAAATTTTTTCCTTAGATTTTTGAACCTAAGCCTTAGTCCTTTAAAGCTTTATTTCACTTTACTCTAGAGTAGACCAACTAGAAAGAATGGGTTCCAGGTGTGCAAACTGCTGTTGGCCCTAGCCCTCAGGGTGGCTGTGGGGGCGCAGGGGAGCTGGAGCCCCTGGGACAGTCACCTTTGGCTGAAGGTGACTTGTCCATATACCTCAGTGTTTGCCAAACAGCCTTTCTCATGTATGTGTACCATGCTGCATGCAAGTTTGGTACGCACGGCTCTTTCCTTTATATAATCCTTCTACATCACTTTGATGCACTGAAACATACTGAGAAAGATCAAGGGTCGTATATGTTGTGCTTCTCTTTATTGACTATTTCTCGCAATTGGCTTCCTTCCACCAAAACTTCCCCTTGCATCTACCCAGACATAAAAAAAATATGTCTACTTCTGAGTTCTGAACATTTCTAATGATAATAACTCTTTGTCTTGATCTTATTTCAAAAGCTCTTTTTTAGCCAAAATGACTTGCATGCTTGTTTAGGATAGAGTAGAAAGATAAAGTGCAGGGCAGGAAATTTCGAGATCTAGCTAGACTTCTTGCGCTTGGGCAAATTACCTAGGTTAGTCTGGGCCTCATGTGTATGAAAGATGCTGATGATCTCCAGTGTCCTTTCAACCATTACCGGTCTATGGAAATTCTCAGTTTAGTCATGCTACCATCTGGTTATTACTGTTATGGTAAGTGATTCCTGATAATATAACATATGAAAACACTGTAAATATGAAAACAAATATTTTTATTGCAGACTATGTGTTCATATGTTCAACACTTGAGTATACACTTCACGTAAAGCACTGTGCTGGGGATGCAAAGCCCTTGTCCCTAAAAAGTTTATCTTCTGGAGGTGACAGATAATAAACAGAAAGTTATGTTCATACAGTGAGGTTGATGATAGAGATGATGTCTACACTCAGGCTGCCTTGCCAAGGGAGGGGTGGATGCAGTTTCCCGGGAGGTGCCTTTGGTTTGATAAAGGGGTGGGAGGAAGAAACAGAAGGCGTCTGCATAGTCTCAGTGCCCACAGCCAGCAGCCTCGCCCTGTCTTCGTGTGGAGGCAGCCTGCAGCCTTGCTGAGCTAGTAAGGTATTGACGTTTGTTAGTTATTCATTGGTTTTGCTAGTTACCTTACGAGGTGCAATGATTATTTTTGTTAGTTCTCTGATGACAGACTTGCATGGGTTTTGAATAATGGGTCACAATCCTAATTTCCCCATAAGTCTGTTGTTTTTAGTGAGCAGTTTTGCAGGATGGAAATTTTCTCAGAAACACATATGAGTGTTTTAGGCAAAAAAATCCTGCAAAATCATTCTTAGTTTTCAGTACAGTGCCGGCTTCCTTATCTGAAACCAGTGGGGTCAGTATATTTTGGAATTTTAATTTTTTTTAGATTTTATCTATACATGGTTTGTCTGTACTGGTACATGGACTGTATATTATCTGTATCCAGCACACTGTAGTCAAACACATTAGAGTGAGGGGGAATAAATGAAAATTGTAAGTAGCTTCAGTTGGTTTAGGTTGCCATCAGATGAGTTATGAGAAGCACTTTTGGTTTTCAGAGCTCTCTTGAATTGACTGCCTAGGTATCTCGTATGGTCGCCTTTAATCTGTCGTGCTGGCTCCACTGTAACTTAGTGCCCTGTGAGTGCTGGCTTCTCAGGGAGCGGCAGGCTTCCTAGGCTTCCTCTGGGGAAGCAAGAAATGAGCTGCCGACCTCTAGCTCTCTGCCAAGTGTGTTTGGGTAACGTGACCACACTTCCCCATCTGAGGTTCAACCCTGGCTGGGAAAGAGAATACAAGGACACTGTATTTGACCTTTTTTCCTTTTCTGTTTCTTCCTCTTGACTCCTTCTCCCTATTCTAGCAGGACCTCCTCCCTCATGCCCAGTAGAGACTTCTCTTATGTCACATTGTCTTCCCGTGCTATTCTATAATGTATAGAAAGATCTCTAAGGTCTAAGTAAAATCTCTCTCTATGCCGGGTTCCGCTTTCCCCAAGAACAAGAGATTACCGGGAATGAAAATATTTTAGTTTAATATTATGCACATCTCATCAGTATGATAGGGTTTAAAATTGAATCGCTTGACTGTAAGTTTTATATGTGCATATGTATATACATATATTATATATATACAAACACACATTTATATCTCAGTATAGATCTGCTAGATTATGTAAAAGTACATAACAGAGTGGAGCCTTTTAGCATAAGAGCCATTTTACCTTCTAAATGTATAAAAACTTTTATGAGCATCCCAGTTTCAGGAGTATTCTAGTTGCAAATGTAGAAAATTGTAAGTATTTTATTATATATATATTATATATTATATATATTATTATATGTATATAAAGGTAATATATTTTTGAAGTGGGAGGATGAGCTGAGGTATCTCTTGCTTACTCAGTATTTCAAAAATCAGTACTAGCCATTATATACGTACATACATCACTAAAAATGAAGTATTTGGCCACTTTTCGGGAGGGTTTGGGGGAGGGGATAGGAAGGTGCTGAGGGAGCTGCATTGTTGAAATAGTCGACAGTGTTCATGCAACATAGAACTTTCAGGAACAAATCCCTTCATAACTGTGGGACTGTGTGTGTAAGGAGAAGGCAATGTCTGTTCACTATTAATATGATGGCTTCAGTGCACATTATCTGTGAATGGTAAATTGAACTCACTGCCAACATTTGCAGGATAAAATACGTGGCCCGACAAGCACAGGAAGAAGAACTATTTCCCCAGGTTTTCTCCTCTAGCCATAATAATATTACGTGGATCAGAGATTTTGAGCCCTGCTTCCTGTTAATATGAAGGGAGGATATGATGAATCCCAACAAATAAACCCACGTGTTTTAAATATAGTATGTTGGAATCTTGGAATAGGAACATCCTAATACTATTTCATTGTTTTAAGAATGAAAAGCAGGAACCTGGAGAAGGGAAGAGACACATTTATTCATTTGCCACTGTGCTGGTGGTGGATTTATATTCTCTTTTCAAAGCATGATAGAGACTCTTTGTTGGACTCTTTTCTTCAAGGCGAATTAGGATAAAGTAGGTTCATTTTTATTCTATTTTAAAAGGATTATTTAGTGAAGCCCCATTTAAATCTCATCATAAAGCATGTTCAAGGGAGATTGGTACCCAAGCACAGGCACTAGGGTTAGCTTTCTGTAGTATTTTTCATGTTTGTTAAAAGTTGTTCCTTTCACATATATTCTAAGCACGCACTGGTGTTGGTTTACATATAAACTCATATAAATCTCTCTGTATTAAACCTTTGAGTCCACTTTCTCCTTTATGTCCATTACTTTTCCCAGTTCTTTCTTCTCGTGTGCTCTTTATTCTCCTAGGTTTATTGATTTCAAAGAGAATATGAATGAATAGAAAAAAATAAAGGTGGAAAAAATGAAAAGAAGATTCTTTGCATTTTAAGCAGCCAGTTTTCTGTCTTGCACATGGCATGGTGCTTAAGAGAGCAGAGCTGCGGAGGCAGAGTGTCTGTATTTAAATTCCAGGGCCACCGTCCCACCTCTGTATGAGCTCGAGCAAGTTCCTCAACTTCCCTGTGCTGCCATTCCTTGTCTGAAACCAGAGAAAATAATAACAGTACTAGGAGATTTTTTTGGGTGGTGGTGTGAGGATTAAATGAAGTAATTAAAACACTTAGAACAGTGTCCTAAACAAAGAAAACACTAAAATCACCTCCTAATACTTTCTCTAAGTCTAGAATTGTCTATCTGTACCCATGTTCTTTCCATTTTTCATCAGCTTTGTATTGTCACTTTTTGCCCCACCTCTTTTCCTGTGTTTTGGCTTCATAACTGGGCCCAACAGGGATGGAGTGTGAAACTGACAGAGTTCCAGGTGTAAGGGATAGAGAGCGATTGAGACTGGTTAGTCCCCTGTTCTCTTGGAGCCAATATTCCAGGGGAAGCAGATGATATCTATGAAAAACGTAAAGTCAGAGAGTGTCAAGTACATGGATGGAAACAAAACAGTGATGAGATGGAGATTCACGAGGGTAGAATGAATGTAGTTACTTTAGATGAAGTGGTTACAGAAGCTCTCTTTGAGGAGGTGATATTTGAACACAGATCTAAATGTCGAGAAGGAGGCAGCCATGCAAAGTTTTGGTAGAAGACCTTCCAGGTAGAAGAACATTCCAGAGAAAGGAATCAGTAATTAGAAAATTACAGAGTCTTGAGACACAGACTGGCTTGGTCTGTTCAAGGAATACAAAGTACAGCTGGAGAGGCATGAGCAGTGGAGAATGTGGCCAGAGGCAAGGTTACAGAGAGAGGCAGAAGTCAGAGAATGCGAGCTTGCAAAGTAGGGTAAGGAATTGGGATTTAGTGCAGGCTTTTTCAACAGCAGCACTATTAACATTTGGACCAGATCATTTTTTATTGTGGGGGTTATTCTGTGCATGGTAGGATGTTTAACAACATCTTTAGCCTCTATCCATTAGATGCCAGTAGAACTAACCACAGCTATGACAATTAAAAATGTCTGTAGGCATTGTTAAATGTTCCCAGAGACGCAAAATTGCCCAGGGTTAAGAACCACTGATTTAGAGTATTTTCAACAGGCAATATGATCTGAGTTATATTTTAAAAATGTAATTCTGGCAAATTTGTGGAAAATAGTGAGTAACATGTGAAAATAGGGAGACTGGTTCCAGGAAGGAGATGATAGTGGCTTAGAATCTAGCGGTGTCAGAGGAGATGTTTAATTAATATTGGTAGTTGGTATTTTTTGAAAATAAGATGATATGAATAAAAACTTAAAAAAAATTTGCAAATGATGAAGCAACAGCACAATGCCTGGCACATGGTACGCACTCAGTAAATGTATGTCGAATGAACAAATGAATGGCTTTCTTATGGTTGTTTTAATGTAATCATTGCCACCATAACCAGTTATGGGATATAAAATCCACAGTCAATGCAACAGTGGCTTTGGCTTAACTTTGAATAATGAGCTGTACGTAAGACTTCTTGGTTGTTGGAGATTGATACTGTCAATAATGCAGGTTAGTCCTTAATAGCCCTCAGTATAGACTGAATAGTTCTTAAGTACAGATTGAACCATTTAGGTTATTTTACATTAGAGGGAATTCCTAAACCTAGTCTCAGTTTCACATTCCTTCAGCTTGAGATGACTAGGTCTTATCCTAAACTTGATTACAGAAAAACATGAGTACAAGGTATTTGAACTATGTTAGGTCTAGCAGTGATTATTTCCAGCAATAGATAAAAACCATCTTCTTTTTGTGTTTTGCATCCTAAAACATGCTCTGAGTACCAAAACCTTTTAACCTGAGTGGATAAAATTGGCTTAGATCCCTGTTTCTTTTTTTATTCTATTTTTTGTTTGAAATTATTCTTGAGGCTATCTATTGTATGATACCCATCTGAGCATTAAAGAATCAAAAGAGTACAAAAGTGACAGAGGACACAGTACCCTAGTACTGTGGTGGATCATTGGAAAAATTTTGGAGGCTCCAGTTTGACTATTTCTCTGGGTTCTTCTGGAGGTTGCCAAGCTGTGCTGGATATCTCGTAAGAATAGATTTTACTATGATGTGTCTTTGCTTTCTCCTGCCAATTGGATTGGAAATATCACAAATAAAAGTGTTTCTCATGGCATTTTCACATATCTTTTTCCAGGAAAAACAATGTAGATGAAATATATGACTATAACATACTCTATCTGAAAAATGATCAATCTTCAGGGATATTTGAGTCATTTCAAGATTTAGGTAAAAGCCAGTGTCATCTAATTTTTCTGTTAAATCTAAATTACAGTTGGCCCCAGGTGGTTGCCATTGGTTTGTCAAAGAATTATCATCTTAAGAGCCTCTCCTGGTTCATGACATCTGGATGGTTTGGTGAATTCTGTAAACTTTTCATAAAGTGCCTCTTTGAAATTTAAAACAAAAAGTTGATTTGTGTTAGAAGTTAGTTGGAAGGGTGAAAAACTGTGGCAAAGGAAGTAAAAACATTAAATGTGATCAAACTCCTTAAACTGAAATTTGTAGACTCAAATGGGCTTTCCAGGAAACACTGAGAGAGTGGTGGGCTCTTTATCAGTGACTGGAGGACACGCTTGAGGAAAATGACAAAAATCTTTCTCAATTATTTGGTAATGCTCAGTAGACTGAACAACTACTAAAATAATTGTTAAGATAGTAATGCCTTCTTTTTGTCATTTAAAAATAGAGATACAATTTGCTATATGTATGCTTTATTCCAGTTTTAAATAAAACAATAAAATATCATTGAATCATAGACTATAAATCTCCCATGGTACTAGAAAGAAAATAAATTTTGCTACTAATACTCCTAGTTAGGGAAGTAAGTAGAGGCATTTAACAACAGGTCATCTGCATATTTTACCTCTTTCTCACATGCTTTTTTAGATGAATATACAAACAAATAAATACCGAATGTGCCAGACTGAAGTGATTCCAAACAAGTCATAATTGTTTGAGTTCCTACTCTAAGCCCAAACAATGTTTTGCAATGTACATAGATTTTTTGCAATCATTTTTATTTCTTTCGCTGAGAGAAACAATCAGTTGTTCGTGCTGGGGCCCAAGAATCATTCTTTATCAAGGTTCCTGTTTCTAGTTTAATAAAATCTATATTTATGTTGGGAAATTCCAACCCAATTAATTGTCTTGGAACATAAAATGTGATAGGTGTGACCTCGTGGCATAAACCCTGTTCTTTCTTTGGGTTTTGTGCTCCTTACTGTGAATGGGCAGAGAAAAGCTCACATGTGTGTGTTCACCACTAGGAGAAGGACGAACCTCTGCTTCAGGGTATTGTGATGATCTCAGGGAAAAGAGGCTATGTTGTGTCAGGGAGCTGGAGGCTCCTTGTGATGGAGAGACAAGAACAATGTCAGTGAAGAAATGAGTTGTGCCCTCCATGGGGAGGAGAAGGAAGTTGAACAATCTAACTAAAATCTTTCAAGATGAACTAATCCTTGTGGTACAAATGACAAAGATTGAACTGATTATGTTTTTAAAGTAAAAGATGTGGCCAATGATAAGATGTGCTGATGAAATTAAGAGACCAGTTGTTTCTTACCTCGGTCACGCTTTTTCTTTCTTTCTTTCTTTCTTTCTTTCTTTCTTTCTTTCTTTCTTTCTTTCTTTCTTTCTTTCTTTCTTTCTTTCTTTCTTTCTCTCTCTCTCTCTTTCCTTTCTTTCCTTTTCTTTTCTTTCCTTTTTTCTTTTCTTTTCTTTTCTTTTCTTTCTTTTCTTTTCTTTCTTCTTTCTTTCTTACAGAGTCTCCCTCTGTCACTCAGTCTAGAGTGCTGTGGCATCGGCTTAGCTCACAGCAACCTCAAACCCCTGGGCTCAAGCAATCCTCCCACCTTGGCCTCCTAGAGTGCTGGGATTGCAGGTGTGAGCCACTGTGCCTGGCAGGTTTCATGATTTTTGAATAATTATTTTCACTACACGTCCCAAGTAGGTCCCATATCTGGAAGTGCATTTTACACTGTTCCTTTGCCTGCATATCACAAAGTCACTGGAGAACGTGCTCCCTGCTCTCCCCTCCCTTTTCTCTGGCTGGATGCCCCGAGCAGGTCAGGGTCTCACAGGATAAGTTCTCACAGTTCCTGAACTTTTCTTTAAGTTCTCTCGGTTGGGTTTAAATCTTTATTTTGTAAATATTTGTTGATGTTTAGCTCCCCTCATAGACCAAATGATCTATCAGGGCTATAAACAATTTTTGTCATACTTGTCACAAATGTCCCCATTTCTTGGATCAGTGCTTCTCACATATGGCCCTACAAGTTTTCTGTGCATAAATAACCCACTCCTTACTCCCCCACATTTGCAACTGTTCAACCAGGTATTTTACCAAAATTTGTCTATCCTTTACCTCTACCTAAAAAAAATATTTTTTTTTGGTTTTTTGGATCCTGAGCTGTGTTGTGCTCTGCTCTTCGTGATTTTGCTTTCCATTCTAAGTCATTTTTAAATTTAAAAAACAGAGCTCTGTGATCCAGAGTATAGTATCTGTTCTTAGAAATTGGGAACAGCTGTATGTTATAAGAATCCAGTTCACAGAGTTAGTGGAATGTACGAAGTATTGTATTTTTCTTCTGACCTCATTGTAAACCTCTGGAAGAATAATGCACACCTGTCTGTCAGTTTCAAGATAAACCAAAATGATCAAGAAACTTTATTTCACAACTAGTCATATACTGAGTTCAGGTTTAAAATTTTATCGCTTCGCATCACTTTATCTTAGAGAGAGATTGACTGCCGGCCATGGAAGGGAAGCGATTCACATCAAGTTCCAGTAAGGATGTAACTTGACCACTAGGCAGACAGTCTATGTTAAAGCCAAAACGTCTTTACAAAAAGTTAACCCAAATTTGGATCTGCTATAAAATATACAAACTGAGGGGAGAATAAAAATTCTTCATTTTGGAATTCGGGGATGGAGAGAAAGAAAAGAGCACATGTTTAATGGTCTTTTATATTGATGCTCCGAACTCATTTTTCCCCCTCCTGAAACAAAACCAAAGAATTATTCTGTGACCTAAGATTGACTTTCTGTAAATGTACATTTTACTGATAAGTTATAAATAGTTTATGATGATTTTAAATTAAAACCAGAAGTTAAATTTCGAGCATGGAAGAGATAAATAAGTTAACTCTCAAAAATGTAGTGCCTTAAACTGCCTTATCATATATCAAGTCAAAAACTCTCCAAGGACTCGCTCTGGCTGTGATCAGAGCTATTCTTAGCAGAGCCTGTGTCTGTCTGCTCTGGTAGCTGGAATCTACGAGCGTTTGCTTTGGTTATTTTAGTCACTGAGGCTATTTATATTGAAACACCCACCCCGGCTCTCACATGAATATTGTTAATGATGTGATAGTTAAAAGTGAGAGCGTAAGTCCAGGGCATTCGGAGACATTCCAATAGATTGAACAGTCCGAAGCTTAGGTAATTGTATGTTGGTGGTGTTTGTAATGATCACAGGGGACAAATTATTACATCTAAGGGATTGGGAATAAGTCTGGGAATAACTAAGTGGGCTAATGACTGGAGGACGAACGAAGCTTTGACAGGGAAGGGTGTTAAAAACCAAGCCCCATGGATTTAAAGTATTGGTTTCTCTGAACCTTTCCAAAAGCATGGAAGAAATAGCAGGTCTCAAGAAAAATATAGGCCTCAAATTAAATCAAGCCTCTGCTATTTTTCTGCTTGTGGTATATAAGCTTTGGCAAATTACTGACCACCTTTAATCTCAGTTGTCATAGCTATAAAATGAGATTATTAAAGTATTTTGTGGGATCAGTATTAAAAGATACAATGTAGTAAGTGACTGTCACATAGAACATAGTCAAAAATGATGTATATTACTTAAGAGGCAGTATAGTGGAAGGATTTAACCTTCTTGCTTTATTATTAGCTTTGTGATAAGATCATTTGTTTCTTAAAGTTTTTTCTTCTTCAGCAAAATAAGGAAAATAACACCAGAGATGCAGACCTGTTTGAGGACTAAAATGAGTTAATGTATGTAACATCTTACCATATTACCTGGCATGTGGTTAGCTCTAAACATTGGCAGCTTTAATTATAATCGTTAACACACTACTTACAACGATTAATATGTAATACCATTTAGTCTTGATGTGCCTCAGTTTTTTATTTCTTGAATTAAATTTCCCTAGAACAAAAGTGGCTTTTTTTTGTTTGTTGCCAATGCTGTAAAGTCTAGCCATTAGCCCTTGTTAGTAGAGGAGGAGCAAAGACTTTGGGAAACTGGACACACTGCCGGGTGGGAGTTTTGCCCTTCTGTTTGTGGAGAGCGAGTATGTGGGGATAATGAGCATTACTCTTTCCAGAGAAACATTACGGTGTTTCTTGTTTTTAAAGTGCTTTGAGGCAAAGACAGGCCAGACTGTGTCCTGATGTCCTAGAAATTTTGGTATTTTTTTTTTCAAAGGTCTTACTATTTCAGTCATTTCTGGTTTTCTGTCACATACTCAATGTTTTCAGGAAATGGCTTTAGTTTTCGTTTAATTTATGTACACATTGGATTAGGTGTGTGTTGACTGTCATGACTCTAGAAATGGTCAGTGTTAATTGTCATCTTAATTTTTAGTGACCAGTTTTCAAACATATAAAACAAGACCTAGTAGAAAGTGTAAGCAGCCTTAACAAGTTATCTCACTAGTCCCACACCCTCCCATGCATCCAAGCAAATATTTTTGAAATTATCTGCAGTTACCTGAGTCTTTGAGGTAAACATTGCATTAAGGAAAATACTGTTTTCCATTCGTATCTTTGCATCATTGCTCATTTGTATCTATTTGGTAGGCTAACTCTTGTTAATGTGCCTATCTGGACAATTGTTATCAGTACATACATTTATTTTTGAGCTCTCCAAATGCAGCCAAACAGAAAGGTAAAATAACCAATTAATAGGTAATAGTCTTAATTTCAGGGTTGTTACTCTGTATGATCTAAAATATACATTTATGACCTGCCCATACTGAACACCACAGGAGAAAAAACATTGAGGGGGAGCAAGATGTAGGGGAGGAAAAATAACTTTTCTGCACCCACCCTGGATTCATGGTGGAGGCCCCTATAACAAAGATGTTAATATAAGAGAAAAGCATGCAAGTTTATTTAATATCAGCTTTACATGACATGTGAGCCTTTATAAGGAAGTGAAGGGGTGATGAAATGGTTAAACAGAGTGTGTTTAACAGTAGGTTTAGTGAAGAGTGGAGAGTCATGGGGAAATAGGATAGGGCAAAAGGAGTCTGATCCAATGGCAATGAAATGGGGGGACTTAGCAAGCCCTGTTGGTCCAGATTCTTCTGTGTGCCCCTTCTTTTCAGAGTGGGGATATTCCTTTCCTCTTTGTGTAGGGAGGGCACCTCTCACATGCGAATATTATGACTTGCTTCAGGGGAAGGTCAGAAAATCCTTCCAAGGTTTTATGACCTGCTTTAGGGGATGGGTGGGGGTGGCAGAAAATCAGAGACCTTTCTGCTTCTGCTGTTTTCTCCAGCTTAAAATGGTCACTATGTCAAGGTGGTGTATTTTGGGGTAGTGTGTCCTGAACCCCACCAGAGATAAGCAGCAAAAATTATTGGAGGTCACATTTTTACCATTTTAGATTGTCTGGGTGTCAACTGTTACCCTGAACTTTAAGTGGGCAACAATATGCAATTTCTCTTCCAGGTGGGAGAATTAAGTGCCTTTGGAAACTGTGAACTCTTTCCAGGATCTAGGCCACTGTTTAACACTGTATCCCCTTGGCAGTGGGGCAAGCTGGACAAGGTAGAGAATTTCCACAGACTATTCTGGTGTTACAGTCACTTAATGTGGGGATGAAAGGCATGTAAATAGGCTGCAAGGAGAAGTTTTTTTTGTTCGTTTTCATTTTTCTATTTTAGGTTGTTATAGATAACAAACAAAAAACAAAAACACTGTTCAGATATCAGCAGCTTCATGTGGTCTGCCTACCAGTTTGTGAACAACCGTGTGTTAGGTATTGCTTTATTCCTGGGAGGCTCTCTGAATTGAAATGCAACATGAAAGGTAAATTGTGTAGGTCATCTTCTCAGTCAATTGATAGAATGTTTAATCCTATTATTGCCCTGTTGTTCCAACTGGACTGTGAGGATCTTGAAGACAGAAATTGTTTATTTTTTAGGTCTCAGCTCAGCTCAAATTCGACTTCTACAGGGAGGTGGTTCTCAGACTCACCTCCCCCATCTGTATTTTCTCTCAAAACGGCATGTTTTTTTCTTTCATAGTCTTTATCATCATTTGTTAATTGTATGAAATATAATTTACTAGCGTGGTTGCATTAACCTTTACGAATGTCTCCCCTCTTCCCTAGATTACTAAAAAGAACCCACAATTCTATAGGCTCCTCAATCCTAGATCAGCTCGTAGATATTTGTGACACAAAATCTGAGAGAAAGTGGTGAATTCTGCAGGAGGTTAAAACAATCTATGCAATAAGGAAGAGAGAGAGAAGGCAGAGAGCAAGGACAGGTTGTAAAAGCCAAAAAGAATGAGGGTACAGAGAATTTGCTACAAAGTGAGTGGATAACTGCCACTAAACATACATACCCATGTATACCTCTATTTATATGTTGCTGTTATTTATTAGAGAAATGACCAATGCTTTGAAAACGTGTTTTATTGCTAGAGAAAAAAATCAGTAATATCTCAAACTTTAAAAAAAATTTATTCAATATTATAGCTTAAATTTTATTCCATAAAATATCCATATAACTAGATAGCTATCACATTGAAAACCGTTTCAGATTTTTCTCTTTATTATGTGGTGTTTTGCTTCTTTGGTATATCTGGCTCTAAGAAATCACCTGTAAGAGGACTTCGTATTATTGGCAAGTCATTGGCAAGGCGCTTCTGTTCTTTTTAGATAACAATTTCCTGGTAAAATGCAACCATTTTCAGCTATGAATAATGTAAGCATCAACAACACGTGCAGAAATTACTTATATAATCCTTAACTGTCCACCAGGGAGTCAGAGTCAATGAGCAAGTGGAAAGTATTTTGAAGAGATAGATATTAAAGTACATGGAGGTAAAATATGAAGTTAACTTCGGAATGGTTGTATTAGAAAGGTATAAAGGTTTGGGTGGCTCGGGTTCCATTACATACTACTGAAAGGAATTTTCATTTTATACGGAAGTTGGATTGAGGCCATCCCTGCATGGAATATATCTTTATTTTAAAAGCGAGTTTCCTAAAGTCGGATTGACCCCTTTCCCAACACTTCCTTCTGAATTAAGAAAAAAAAAAAACTTAACAATTTATGATGTAAGAGCATGAACTCAGACTTTAAGCAAAAATAGAAAGTAAGAGAAAATGAAGATTCCATCCAACACGACGCAAGCCCTGGAGCATTCAGTAGTTCACATCTTCTGGGCTGTTTTATTTGGAAAGATCTCTCCTGCTGCTGGTTATTTTGGGCCCCTAAAGCATTGAGGGCACAATTGTGTTACAATGAGATGTAGACTTTCTGGTGGTAGTTTAATTAATACTCTGTATTTTCTTTATATTCTCAAATCTTTCATCAAAAGAGATTTAGTAGAATTCAAGGGAAGGTTTTATTATAATAACTATGAGAAGTTAACATGTTCATTGATCTTAGAAGGAAAATTAAGTTGTGCAAAAACATTTTTTTTCCTAAGTCAAATGTCAAGGCAGTGCAAGGATTTATAGCTAATCTTTTAAACAGTTCATAATTTTATATTGTCATCTTAATCTCCTAATTTCATAAAGGAAATTATTCATAAGGGAAATGTGTTATTTCAGACTTGTAGAAGTTTCCTCAAAATACCCTCTGAAGGCTCTATCAAAGCAGAAATTGTTTGACATGGTTCAGTATGAATTTATTACACAAAGTGGAGAGGCTTTGACTAGTGAACCCAAGTTAGGTTACAAACTGTGGTCCAAATGCCATTTTGAAAAAAGAAGCAGGTTGGACAAGTTGGTCAAGGTAGAGGTACCTCTTGGTATGAGAATTTAGGAAATGAAGCAGCTTCCTCATTCATAATGCTAATGAAAGGAAAATCCTAGGACTTGCTTTAAACAGATTAATGGGCTGCTATATTTTAAAGCTGTCGACAGTTTGTTTTGGCACTTCAAGAAGTGCTATAGCATTCATGCATGCTAAATTATGAGAGATTAGTGATCATTCAATTTAGAATGAGCTAATGGTGTGTTTGTGTCGGAGAACTTCACTTACACAATCATGTTCCTGGCACTAAGCAAGCATGCCGGACTTGGGGACCCATGAAGTGGCCGTCTCAGAACCCAGGGGGTGAACATGGCGGTAATGGAGGCCATAAAGGCATGGACTACCTTTCATGTTTTAATTTGTCCCAGTGCATTTGAGGTCCATGAGCAGAAGCTGTTCTCCAGCATCTGCCAGACAAACCCATGTGTTTTGTTTTGTTTGTTTGTTTTTTTAGAACATAAAAAAAGCTGTAAAGCATGAGAATTTGCCAACAGCTGGACTACAGTCTTTCCTGGGGTAAGCTTCTTCCTCATATTCAGGAGCATAGATTTGCAGAAGTTATATTCTCATGTCTGTGACTTCAGACTCTAGAAGAAGTCTAGGACAAGAATTAGGTCATTCTTTAAAAATAAAATCTATTAAGGCCATTATTTAATTCTAAACCATTATCACAATATATTTGGCTTTCCCTTCCAAGAAAATGGCATTCATGAAATTTGCCATAGCTCTCATTCTATAAAACAAAGTCCTTTCTGTCTTCTGGGTTAGTTGTTGTAGGGATCTTTATCTTTGTTTTTTGGCTGGCCAGAACAAATTCCCGTATTAACTCACTTATGTTCTGTTAAGGGTTTCATTCTGTGTGGCAAAGGCATCAGAGAGGATCCTTTGTTTATTGAATAGTATTTATTCAGTATCAACTATGTGCCAGGCGTTGCTCTAGGCCTGTGTTTTCCAATAGGAACCCAGTTGCCCCATGTGCCTACTGAGCCCTTGAAGTACACTAGTCTGAATTGAGGTGTGCTGTCAGTGCAAAGCACACACTGGATTATACGGAGAGCAACAAAAAAGAAGGTGAAATATTATGTTAATATTTTCTTTATTGATTATATGTTAAATAATAAATTTTGGATGTATTAGTTAAAATGATAAATAAAAATGTTATTAAAATTAATTTCACTTGTTTCTTTTTAGTTTTTTTCATGTAGCTACTAGAAAATTTAAAATTATATATGTAGCACTTGGACTCAGGGGGGATGGGGGGTAAGGGCAACATATGTAACCTAAACATCTGTACCTCCATAATATGCTGAAATAAAAAAAAAAAAGAAGAAAAAAATTACATATGTAGCTTTCATTATGTTTCTATTGAATGGTGCTGTTTTAAGAGCTTGGCTTTTATCAGTGAACAAAAGGGACAAAAATTCCTGCCTTGATGAAGATTACTTTCTAACACAAAGTTAGAAAGACCGGAAGAGGAGACGAGACCAGAAGAGGAAGAGGAGACCAGACTGGAAGAGGAGACAAGACGGGACGAGGAAGAGGAGACCAGACCCGATGAGGAAGGGGAGACAAGACCGGAAGAAAAGGAAGAGACCAGATGAGGAAGAAGAGACCAGACAGGAAGAGGAAGAGAGTGTTAAGTTCTTAGTATGCAATACCTCATTCAGACCTCATGAGCCATCCTGTAAGATAGGTGTTGTTCTTTACCTTGTTTATAGACGAGGAAACTAAGGCTTAGAGAAGTTATATAATCTGCCCAAGGTAACACGTTAACTCATGAAACTGAGAATCAAAACCTGACTCTAGAGTCTCTGGTTAGCCATTATGCAAGTCAGATACCTTCTTTCTGCCTACATGGTTGTTCCCACAGCTTCCTCCAAAGGTGTCCTCAGGCTGGCCCTGGGGCTGAGCCATGGCTGCTGTCCTGGAGATTTCCGACCCCAGATTTTATTTTTACTGTGGTTGCAGGGAGGCGCTCAGTCCTGGGCTAGAGGGCAGAAATTGAGCTTCTTGTGTTGTTCCTTCTCTGGGCACAAGAGGGTGGACTCTCAGCAGGCATCTCTTGCACTAGGTAGGCCTCACTTGCCCCATCAGTAACATGGGAAGAATAATCCTACTCCTGGTGCCTGCCAAAATTACTCTTTTTGAGATCATATATGGAAGAAATCTGCATAAAGAATTAGTACTTATTAGACTACGTATAGATCTAGCCCCCAGCCAAAGTTCCAGACTTAATTCCCAAAAGTTCCCAGGAAACTTGGAAAACCTCCAAAGGATCCTCACCTCCCTGCCTTTGTTCATGCCTTTCCACGTATCTGAAAGGCCTCCTCCTCATCATCTACCATGGTCCTACTATCCAAAAGGCCTAGTTCATAGGCTTCCTCCTAGAAGGTGTTTGTGGACAGCTGTCCTTGAAGTGATCCATTTCTCCCACCTAATCTTCGGCTGTAAGCACTTAAGGCAGGCATCACTCCTAGCCTTACCATACCATTACTGATGTGTAGGACATCTCCTCCATGGAGGACATGTGTTGGTGTTTGCTTGTCTAATATCTTCTCCCCCTTTTAGTAACAGCAATTTGATTTTCCTCTGGTGAACAACCTTCCCTCACTTTTAATCCATATGATTTGGATGGGGTCAACCCCACTTCCAAATCCAGAGGTAGGCATGTGACGTAGGCCTATTCAGAGTTACTATAATGGGTTCAGTGAAGGGCAGGTGACTCAATTAAAAGCATTGAGAATTACTCCTAGGACTTTTGCTAGGACCATTGGCATAAAAAGTTCTATTTTTGCTACAATTGGATGTAAACATCAAGTTGTGAGGGGCTTTCACATGGAAAAAAAATTCGTGAGGCTGAAGCCACCCAAGAGCAGGTTATAGAAAGAGGCCTAATCTGTGGGATACATTGTCAGAAACCCTTGGATCTTAGATTCAGCTGTTCCTGAAACTATTACTAGAAGTAACCAGCCTAGGACAAATAAATTCTGTCCCCTGCCCGCATTCTTTCTTTCCTTTTAAGCTAGTTTGTGTTGGGTTTCTATAATGTAGATTGAAAGATAGGAACACATCCTCAATTTGTTTATGAACTTTAAGGGGCCAAAGGCCTGATCTTTTTAACTTTACATCTCTTAGCTCGGTATCTGGTAAGACACGGTAAGCACGGTATCTGGTCCTCGAGATGTGATGATTGATTCATTCAATCTTACTTTCTCTGAGCACCTGCAATGAGCTGAGCTAAGCACTGGAACCACAAGGAATAATTAGACATAGTTCTTGCCCTTGAGGAGTTCTGAATTTAGTACAAGGAGGAGGTATGAAAATGAACACTTTGTAGTATAACTTGGGCTACAATAGAAATCTGAGCAAATTTTTGTGTGATTCCAGAGGTTTGAAGGTTTGGGGAGATGGAATGTGGGAAGGCTTCTCAGAGGAAGTAACATCTGAGTCAAGTTCTTAAAGAACAAATAGAAGTTCCTAGGTGGAGAAGTGACATGGGGAAAGGTGTCCCAGGGATGAGGTATTCCAGGTAGAGAGAACAAGATTATATATTAATAATTATAAAATTTATAGTAATATCACTGTCTCCTGTTTTCTTGTTGCCTCTTCACAAGCTCCTTCCTCTTTTTTTTCCTCTGCCTCATCTATCAGTGGAACCATCATAGTGGTTAAGAGCACAGGCTCTGAGCTCTGAAAGATTTTGGTTCTGCCAGACGGGGTGCCTCAGGCCTGTAATCCCAGTGACTCGGGAGGCTAAGGTGGGAGGATTACTTGAGCCCAAGAGTTTAAGACCAGCCTGAGCAACATGGTGAGACCCCATCTCTACAAAATAGAAAACTTAGCCAGGCATGGTGGTGCATGCCTTAGTCCCAGCTACTCGGGAGGCTGAGGCAGGAGAATCACCCAACCCCAGGAGTTGGAGGATGCAATGAGCTGTGATGACACCATTTTAGCCTGGGCAACAGAGTGAGACTTTTTCTCAAACAAACAAACAAACAAAAAGATTTGGTTCTGCCACTTACTACCCACATGACGTTGAGCAAAATCGCTTACATTTTACAAATAAGGACAATAGTATATTTGCCTTATAAGATTGTCAAAAACATTAAACAAAATTACAAATATAAAGAATGTGCCTGGCACAAGGTAATTCTCAAAAAAAAAAAAATGGGAATGGTAAAGGGTTCTAAGTGAAAGTGAGGTTTCCACACTTAATTTGCACAGGTAAAATGTTGATTTTCAGTAGACTGTGATAGGTTACATATGTATATCACAATACCCAGTGCATCCACTAAGAGAACTACACAGAGAGATATACTCATGAACATTATAAAGCAATATAGAATCCTATATAATGATCAAGTTATACATAGGACAGTAAGAAAAGAAAAAAATTGAGAATGAGAGGCAAAGGAAACAAAAAGGAAATAATAAAATGGCACATATGAGTGCTAGCATATCAGTAATTATTTTAAATATAAATCATCTAAATATACCAATCAAAAGAGAGATTGGCAGAGCAGATAACAAAATATGACCCAACTATTGTCTGTTTGTAAGAAACAGACAACTTAGAATTCATTGACTTATGTAGCTTGAAAGTAAAAGGATGGAAAAAAAAGCTTGACATACAGATACTGATTTTAAAATATAAGAATTGCTATAACAATATCTGATTAAGTAGAATTCAGAGTAAAGAAAATTACTACAGACAATGTGGATATTACATAATGAAAAAAAAAGATATTACCCACCAGAAAGACATAACAATCCTAAACGTGCCAAACAACAGAACCTCAAAATACATGAAGCAATAATAAAAAGAGCTAAAAGTAGAAATAGGAAAATCAATAATTATTGTTAGAAACTTCAACGCTCCCCCTCATCACTTGATAGAAATACTAGATAGAAAATCAGCAAGATTTGAATAATATGATCAATAGAGCACATTATCTGTAGACAGCAGAATCCCTCTTCCCTATATTAAGATTTACTATACAGCAGTAGCAGTCAAGACAGTAGGGTCATGGCATAGGGATAGACATACAGGTCAGTGGGGCAAAGTATAGAACCCAAATATGCTCAACTGATTTTTGATAAAAGTATAAAAGCAATTCAGTGAAGAAATGATAATCTTTTTAACAAATGGTGCTGGAGCATTTGAACATTCAGAAGCAAAACAGGACCTCAATCCAAACTTTACACCATAAGCCAAAACCAATTCAAAATGAATCACATTCTTAAATTTAAAATGTAAAACTATGAAACTTTTAGGGGAAAACAAAGGAGAAAATTGGTCTAGGCAAAGAGTTCTTAGACTTAACGTCAAAAGCATGATCCATAAAAATTGATATATTTGACCTCATCAAATGTGTTTTAAAATTTTACTTGGTGAAAGTCTATGTGAAGATGAAAAGAGAGACTACAGAGTGGGAGATTATATTTGCAAATGACATATCTGACAAAGTTTATACATATATATAAAACTTCTCAAAACGCAACAGAAAAACAAACAATCCACTTAGAAAAGGGGAAAAATACATGAACAAACATTTTGCTGAAAAGATAGATGGAAAATAATCACATGAAAAGATATTTGACACCAATAGCCACTTAAGAAATACAAATTAACGTCATAATTACCTATCACTTCACCCATGCCTAAAATTAAAAATAGTGACAACAAATGCTGGTGTAGTTGTGGAGAAACTGGCTCTACGTTGTTAGTGGGAATGTAAAGTGGTACAACTGCTCTGGAAAACATGACGGAAGTTTCTTGTGGAACTAAGTATGCAACAACCATACATTTGAGCAGTTGTACTCCTTGGTATTTATCCCCCTAAAATGAAAATTTATATTTAGACCAAAAAAACCCTATGCATGATGAATAGTGATAGGAGTTTTATTTGTAATATTAACAATCAAAAACTGAAATCAGTTCAGCTGTCCTTTAATAGATAAATAGTGAAACAAACTAGAGTACTTACATACTCACCAATAAAAAAGCAATAAATTATTGGTAGAAAAAAAAAGAAAGAAAAGAAAACAGCGATTGTGTCATTTGCTAATTCTGTCATCTCTGTAATTTCTACTTCTGTTTATGTTGACTGTTTTTCTCTTTGAGTTATATTCCTAGAAATTTTCTTCTGCACATCTAGAAAATTTATTTTGGATGCCAAATAATATGAAGTTTTCATTGTTGAGTGCTTGATATTGTTGGGATCTTTAAAAATGGTTGGACTTTGTTCTGTCAGGCAGTTAAGATACCTGTAGATCATGTTAATCCTTTCAAGTCTTATGTATTTTTAAAACTCTTTGGGGCAAGTATGGAGTAACCTTTATTCTAAAGCTGGTTAAGCCCCTCCACTGAGACATAACCTTGAGAGTGTCTCTAGTCAATTATTTGTGTATATGATGAGGTCTCTTCACTCTGAATTGTGGAACCTGAATGATTATCTGCCCTATATGTTCTGAGAATTGTTTAGCTTATAGATTCCTGGTAATTATTTTCTTCCTAGCTTCATGGTATTTAATTCTAGGCATGCAAATTTGTTATTCAGCCAAAATCTCAGGGAACACTTCTGAAAATTTCTGTAAACTTTTCCTTCCTCTTTAGTACTCTGCTCCACAAATTCTAGGCATTATTGCCTCCCTTAACTCTTGCGTATATCCTTAACTCAGCAAGTCTTCCAGGCTGGGTTTGCATTTTGCATCTCTAGTCTATGGTTAAAAGTTGTCCCCAGGCAAAATCTGGGGGAATTGTAGGATCACCTCATTTGTTTCTCTTTTTCCCTGAGAGATCACAGTGCCGCATCGTTGTCTATGGCTAAAAACAGTTGTTTCATCATTTTATCTAGCTTTCTAGTTATTTATGGTGAGGGTAATTCTGGATGCTGTTACTCTCTCGTAGCTAGAAGTAGAGGATGATGCAGTAATTTCATGAAATGATTGAAAGTGGTGGCAATTTTTGGAAGTAAAGTTAAATATGGGATTAGTTATGAAAACATATACATGTAGTGATTGGCCTGACCTTATAAATTTATGTCCAGTGTATAAAATATAATTATTCATAAAGCAATATTGATATTATTTTAGAATATGGTGCTATACTGTTTAATTTCTTCATAATAGGGCCAGAATCTTTATAATATTTGACATAGCATTTGTGTGCAAACTTTTTCTTCTTCCTTTTTCTTCATGTGCTGAAATTTTTAGTAAGTAATTAAAAAAACGGGCATTAATGACATTTATTTTTTAGAAATTTGATTTTTCAAGAGAAGCATCAAAGTTATAGTAGAAAAATCGGACGTGTCACTTCCTTACACTTAGTGCTGTGTGTGTGTGTGTGCGCGCGTGCGTGTGTGTGCATGCATGCTTAATTATATGAGTTTGCAGGCTTTTCAAAATACTTTCAGTAATTAGGGGTTCTAAAAGTCTTAATCTCTTTACCATAATCTTTTAAAAAATAGAAGGTAAGTTCAAATATAAATTTATTACCAAATATCCTACTCCTGATAGTCTCATGCAAAATTTGACTATGAGAGATTACTCATGTTTTTGATGTTCTTGGAGTCCACGGATTTGGTATTCTTTACTGGTATCTTCAGATATTCATAACAAAATGTAGCATTATATTGCAATTAGAGGTGATTTAGATCCTGATTTCCAACTGTACTTTCTTTCTCCAGCAAATCTTAACTTCTGGGCCAGAGGTTGCATACGTTTGTTTTTCAGGCCTGGAACCAGCTTGTAGACATAATTTTTCAGTCTGTACACGTTGGCCCATATAGTGACTTCCCCACCCCCACCGAGCCATTCTGAGATGCAACAAGTTTTCAGAGCTGCCCATCTCAGATGGGGCATAATTTATCCAGGATGTTATTCTCATAATAACTCCTCATTCTAGCCATTAACATTCATTTAATTCATTCGACGTGTATTTATTGTGGTCTCTTCATTCCTTTATGTTACTTGTTTGATCCTTGGCCTAGAGTGAAAGAAAGCTGGAAGTAAAGAAAGGGAGATAATTTCAAAGGACTGAAAAGTAGCCCTTCTGTAGGTTTACACATGGTTTTTGTTGTTTCGTTTCAGCTTATGGATTTAGGAACCTTAAGGTTCTTAAGCAAGAAGGACCAAGAAGTTCTAGTCATCTTAACGTAGTGCTCACTTCCCTAAGTGGTTGGAAGTGAACAAGAGGACAGATGAACCTGCACTCTTCAACTACGGAAAGTAGAAGAAAGACTGGATCAGAAAGGAAGGTAGGAAGAGGCAACCTTCATGGAAAAAGAGTCTGGAGGGTAGACTATATCTATTTCCCTTTCCCTCCATAACCAGTGACCATTCCCTTGATTCAAACCTTTGTCGTGGTAAAATAACTGTTAAGATAAAACCGTGCTAGAACCATGGCTGATGATTCAACACAGATAAAAATAACTAGGCAGAACATAGATTCCTTTTTAATGGCTATAAATGGGAAATATGTAAAAAGAAATTATGTGAAATATATAAGGCTATTTTATTTTACATTTACCTTAAAAAAAGAAGAAATCAGGAAGGCTCAGAAAACATTTTGTTGTAAGATTGTTTATTTCTTTCTCCATTAATTTGCTTTTCCTTCGAGCAGCATGGATAAGCTGCATCGTGGAACATGTTGTGTTTGGAGAAGCAGTGCTATAGGTTGGCCCATCTGGTGGGAGAGCTTGTTCCTTTTTCTGGAAACCCTTGCCTGTATGTTATGACATCATTCCTTATAAAGGTAGAGATAGATTATTGTGCACATATAACATAATGAATTTATATGAGATATAGTGACTATCCCATGAGTGAGGGAACAAGACATAATTTGGAGCTGGAGCCTAGAGTGATTTATGAAGGTCATTGTCTTACTAGTTCAGATGCTTTCCATATGGCGTCGGAGAAACCCCCTTATGTACTGTATGTATAAAACATATGTAGCAAATTAGTTTCACTTACAATTTTTTTTCCCTAAGTATGTTTTGGTTTAAAAATGACAGTGTCTTTTGTTTATCTGGTGTGTAAAATACTGTACCTTTTTTTTTTTTTTTAAGAAAGAGGTTATTTGTTAATAAGGACTGAGAATTTTTAAAGAAAACAGAGAATTGAGTGTGAGCCCCTCTGACACTGGGCCTTGCTTGTGCTTGGGTGCCAGAGTCTTCCATCTCATTGGATTTATGGCTTAACTTCTGTATCACGCTTAACTTGAGTGTGCTTAGCAGTGTGACCTTGTCTAGGAAGAGAAAAAATGGATTGTTCATTTTCCAGCTGTAGTGTATTATATTTCTATCTGATTGCATTTTCAAATAGATGTGAAGATGCAACTACTTCCACTTAAAAGGAAATTGCTCTATTTAAAGAAAAATGGAGAATGGATTAGGAGTAATATTCAAAATTGAAAGTATTTTTTACCTAAAATAATAAGCTTTTGTTTGGCCTATGGAGTAATCCCGTTGATGGATTTTCCTTTGTATCATTGTTTTAGTTGTGGAGACTTAAAATGTACATGTTCTCAGTCTCTAGTCCAGTATTTCTAACCCTTTAGGAATTGTCTGACTTTATAAAGCTTTCCCCCACCAGAATCTATAGCATACATACTCCATTTTAACAATACAAAGCATGAGTGGTTTTCCAAGTATAATTTCATATTTTATTTGAAAAATTTGTAACACGCTTTAAACATTTGAAAACTCACTGGGGTGTTACAAAACCAAGACTAGAAGTCATTGGAGATATAACCCCAAAGCAAGATACTACCTAAACAATTTCGTTGAAGAAGAGTTTCTTGTATTATTAAACACTTATCTGGCTGGATGTACAAAGTTGATTGTATTTCACTTATGGCATCTATCAAAACCAAAATATTCAGCTAGAGATTATGCAGTTTTCACAGTTGTATAATCTCTAAGTCACACATTGCAATGGTGTAACAATTGTTCATTGGTTTGAAAACCCTGATAGTGTGCATTTAAAATATATTCTTTTAAGAAAAAGTAAAACATAGGATATATATGACTTTTAAGTTGGGCCAGAGAAAAGTACTGAGAAAATAATTAAATAGGGTGTGTATGCATGGGTAGTGGGGGATTGATATTTGAACACAGAACTTCTTAGTTTTCAATATACAGATTTAATTTAAAATGAATATGTATATGTGTATATGCACACACATTCCAATGCCACAATGATATGAAATTGTCACTAGGTGATTGATTTATGTCAATCCATCTTGGCAAAGTATTTACAGGCTTCAATTCAATGCCACCAAAGCATGATATTGCACCTAATTCCTATAAGATATTCAGGGTCTATGCTCAAGGATGTATGAGTTATCTTCTTATTTCTGGAGAAAGAAAGAATTGTTTCAGGGACATTTTAACAATTGTTTGGACAACTAACTTCTTAGATAGTGCTTTTCCTGTAGGTAAAGAAGGGATGCTTGTCTTTGAAACTGTCAATTTATTATTTTTTTTCAAAGCATCTTACCAATGGAGAAACAGTCAATTTAGCTCTTTCAGAATCACTGTGATGCATCTGCTTTAATGAAATTTTCCGTTCATGTAAATAAGCAGGCAAATTTTGACCTCAGCATAAATCTTTTCCTCTTTCTTCTTCCAGCAGACAGCGCACAGATGCAGCTGTGTATTGTATCTCCATAGCAAAGTCATTTGCAGCTACAGTAGTATGATTTGGAGTATGAGGAAGTAGTACAGTAGCAGGTCCTCTGGATGTCTTTTTCCTCGTTCTATGTGTTCTGTGTGTGCCACATTTCTTAGCAGATTTTCAGGGGGTTCTAGTTGGCTTTGGAGACTGACAAAGAAGGAAACATCTCTGTGAAGTCTGAACATCTGCTAGAGTCATGATGGCTTTGGGATGAGCTCATCAGCAGGTAGGTCAACTAACTGCTCAGCCCAGCTATCATCAGCTAGATTCACTACTGTCGTCCCACTGAGAATTACTAATGTGTCTCAATGGACATGAGATTGGGTAGTCAGCCAAAGAACTACTCTCCTCTAGTCTTGAGGTGGGGGTTGGAATGAGACTAGGGAAGAAGGGGAAATGTGAAAAGCAATTCCTAAAGCTCTGTTTGAGTTCTCACACCATGGTGTGCAAAATAAACCAAAACAATCCTACCAACCAACCACAAAAAGCAGAGATCAGCATGCCCAAACTGGACTCACTAGATCTTGAGGGAGGGCATCAAACTCAGATTCCATTTTTACCTTTAACCAGTCAGTCTCAAACTATGCTCAGGGAGAATGCTGATGCTTACGCAATGTGGTTTATCACTAAAAGTTAAAAAAATGCTTTTTCCTGATTCACAAATTAATTTTTAAAAAAGTAATAAAAGGAAAGTACATATAACAAACTGATGCCATGGCTAGATCCTTCTCCTATAAATTTATTTTAAATGTTTCAAACCAGGTTCACATTTACGAAACACTAGTATTTGCCAGGCAGAGTGTAAGGCTGGCAGCATGTAAATGAAGCATCCACAGCTCCTGTCCTTGATGATCTTTCAATCCAGTGGAGCAGAGAGACACACAGATAATTTTATCATGTTGGGGAGCAGTCGTGGATGAGCCAGCAGCAAATGACTATAAATTGAAACATTTGGAAGGTAGATTTTCTTAAATGTTTTTGAAGGTGCAATGATTTATACACACATATTGTAAATTATATTTTCCATTAGATAGTATTTTCCTACTTTTTGTGATGGCATTTAGTGGTGGCATGAGGAAAATGTGCCATCTTCTTGGGAATTGGGTTTTAATATTAGCTCATGAGCAGAGAGAATTTCTGAGCTTTTGCTTCTTTACCTGCATCACAAGGCTGACACTTGGGTGCGGCATTGCTGAGAAAGACAATGTGTGGAAAATGCATCTACCTACTGATGTGTGAGTCCTCTGCTGTGTCTCAACTAGGTGTTGCTGCAGCATGTTTTTGGCTACCCCCGTTATGGGGAACACATTTTCTGGTGACAAAATAGTCATGGCTAGAAAGAAATAGGGACACAATAATTTCATAAGAATCGTCATGGAATGAGGCATAATGTGAGCCTATAGTATTGCTGCTGGGGACTGGGGAATTTGCCAATTAGTAATTTAAAAATTCTCCAAATTATTACTTGTGGTGATTGGTGTCTCCCTATTTTATCCTTAAATTACTTCTGTGTGTATTTTCTTATGACACCATAGCCTGAGTAATAAAGCACCCCAGGAGTTGTCCAGTGTTGCCTCTTCCATTGTGGAGTTGAGAAGTGGAGGTCCCGTCTCTCTGTGAATTAGTCATAGACCTGGGAGAATTCAGATGTATTGAGCTCAGAGATCTTTATTTTTTGTCCCACCTGGCCCCTTAACCATGCTTGCTGCGGGCAACCTACCATTTGTTTGCGTGGCCTACTTTGCTGTGTGCGCTCGGTACCTGACACATTAGGCTTCTAGTTGGCAATGATAATTATTATTACTATTGGTGGTTACTCTCTTTATATTCCATTTTATAAGAACTTATTTTCTTAATTTTTCAAATCAGTGCTGTTACTAAACAGATACTTTCCAAAATGGCCTTTAGTGCTTACTTAGATTGAAAACATTAATGGTCTTTGAGGCTATGTTTGAAAATAAAACTGTGTTCATTTAAAAAAAAAAAAGACTCATTTTTTTTTCTTCCTTACAGCTGGCTTTGTTTCTTCTTGACTTTTAAAAGCATGTCCCTTTTCACTTGTTATATGTTAATGTATTTCAGAAATGTTCATTAACTGGATCAATTTTTCCACTCCTTTCAACACTAGAAAACAAAACAAGTTGAATCATGTCAAAAGCAAGTATTCCGCAGGGATAATACAAGCACAATGCTCTTTCTGGATATAATTTAAAAATTTGAGGGGCGTATCATTTTGTGAATTCTATAGGGGCTGGTTGAATACCACTAGGGAAATAAAATTTGTTATATAGAAATCTTAAATACATTTTTGTAGCTTCGAGTCCTTCACCTTGAAGAATATATTATGAAAGTGACTCAATAATCCATAAACTGGAATTTTTACACTAGGTTATTGGGTTATAAACAAAATAATCTATTGTATACAAAAATTATTTTAAGATTTATTGCTTTTAAAATACATAAACTTATAACTGCATACAATATGAATTCCCTCACAACATATATTATGACCAAATAATTGATTAAATATATTTGAATGTGTAGAAAGTTTGTACTTTTAGCATTTCAAAGCACCTCATTGCTAAGATGGAGCTATTAAGTAAACACTTCCTGAGAGACAAAACTGTCCTAGGAATGGTCTTAGAAATCATCCAAGAGCACTGTAGGAAGCAGTTATTATAATCCATGGTAAAGACTCTGCTGTCAATGAAAGCTGTTTTCTGTGTGTTTTCTGATATTTTTTCATGAACTTTTATATATAATATTCAGTTATATATAAACTTAGTGGATGTGTTTGTTTCCTACAGATTCATTATTTTGATAATTTTAGGCTCATTACTTATATAGTTCCATTCTCTTGAGGAAAGTGTAAAAGAAAACAGAGAATACACAAAAACAAGAAAGAGAGCCTTTCTTATAGTTATTTCCCAGGTTTCCTAAGAATTTCAAGACAATTCATAAAAGACTTCACTGATCCAGGTGTGGTTACTCACACCTGTAATCCCAGAACTTTGGGAGCCTGAGGCAGGAGGATCACTTTGGCCCAGGATTTCGAGGCTGCCATGAGCTATGATCACGCCATTGCACTCCAGCCTGGTACCAGAGTAAGACGCTGTCTTGGAAAAATATAAAGACTTGGCTGGGTGAGTTAAGAGACTGCTTTTGAAATTTAAGTTGCAGTTCTAAGCTGAAATTATGCTACTAAAATGATACAGAATTCCTTTTCTCATGTCTGCTGAGATCACAGACCTCATAAAATCAGTGGGAAAGATTTACCATATCCTATTCTGAAGGGCATGTTCATTTCTTGAATCACCAAACCCCATAACCCTACCTGGTGTCCCATGCAGGTGAACGTAAGGCTCTCTAGTGTACTGTCTCCAATGAGTTCCTAAACAATTTTCCACATGTTCTGTAATTTTCCATATGTTGGGAGTAGTTTATTTAGGATTTAGCTAGGGAGTATGATTTAGTGAGAGGAACAAGGGACTATGATCAGAAGATCTGCATTTTATCCGTGGTTGTGTGGCCTTGAATCTTGATTCCCATCTGTAGTATGAGGATAATACCTTCTTAGCTTTCCTCACAGGGAGGCTGTACGGATCACGGGAGATGATGTAGGTTCTTCGTAGCCTCTGACACACTAATTATTGTTATTATTGGTAATATAGAACTGGTAGACTCAGCTTCTTTCTCTGGTCTCTCGTAATACCTTAGTAGTCTGGTTAGTGGTCTGGCTGACATTGCTACAGTCGCTGCTGTGGTCGGAAAAGCTGAGTTTTGTGTGTTTTCCAGGCCTACTTTGGGTGCTTTTTCTCTTAGTTGGCATCGATGTAACCTTTCATGCATGTGAATTGAGGCAACACTTGACATAGTTTCCTAGCCTCTAAATTGGTTATTCCAAGGGTCCACTCTTTAGGCCAACTAAAGACACAGATATAGTTATGACTATACCTCTCCAATGGCTTTCATCTCATATGGAATGCAGCTCAAACTATGTGCTGTGGCATACAAGGCCCCTGAAAGATTTCTCTGGACTCTCTGCTGTTCTGATCATGTTATACCGCCCTTTCTGTTTTTCACCCTGCTGTGGTCATACTGGCTTTTCTAATTCCTCCACTAATGCATTCCTGCCCAGTGCATTTGCACCTGCTTTTGCCTCTGTTTGGAAAGCTTTCCCCTCTGCCCCTTCTCCTGCAGATCTTCTCACGGCTGGGTACCCTCAGCCCAAATAATGCTATTCTCAATCATTTTCAGCCTGCCAATCTCAAGTAGGTTTCTGACCCTACTCTTTCTCTTTCACATGATCCTGCTTTATTTTTCACTATCTAAAATATTTTGTTCATTGATCTGTTCACTTATTTGTCATCTGCTTTTCCCACCCTTCACTAGAATGTCTGCTTTATCAAGAGGACAGGGACCTTTCTTGTCTTGTGCAAAGCTGGGTACTCGGGCACTAGAAGAGTGTCTGATGTGTTGTAGGTACTTAATTTTTTGTAGAATGGATGGATTAGTGAGCACCAGTACTTCCATTAAAAAAGAAAATAATATTAAAGTTTACACCAACATACAAGTAAATAATTTACAATGCAATTTTGTTTATTCCTCTTTTGTGAAAGCATCTGATCTTTAACTCAGTATTTAGATAAAAAGTTTTCTTAGTTCTCTATTATTTTGTTAGAGAACACACCAAAATTTAGTGACATAAAACTATTTTATTATTCCTATCCATTCTTGGGGCTAGCTGTGGCTCAGTTGGGTGGTTCTTCTGCTGGGAACTCAATGTGTGTGGGCATTACTGGAGCACGTAGTGTCAGTCTTCAAAGATCGATGGTAACCATAAAACTGGAGAGAAAATAATCATGGTGCTGGAAATGTAGATCTGGCATAGTACCTCAAAACCATCAAAATCAGAGAACAAATGAATTGCTTAAGGAGGTGTCCAAGTCTGAATCTGCTGAGATATTTGCTGTTAGTCAACATGAATCTCTGTAGGATGGGGAGAGGCAATGTCAATGGGGATTTTGTGAGAAAGAAGAGCTCTGAGAAACAAGGAAAGTTGAAGAACTTTGTGTGCCTGGAGCCAAGACTTACTACAAGAGTAATCGGTGTTGTAAAGAACAGAAAGGATGCTGTGCAAATAATCATGAATAGAGCCTTTGTTAGTTCTTCATTTTTTTAAAGGAAGCAAATTTTGCCCTGTTAAAATCAATTTCCTGCCCATAGAATTTGAGTTTCTGTAACTTCAAGGGCAAAACGAGAGTTAAGTTCAAATGAAATATCCTTTTCTTTCAAGCTCTACCTAGAGTAGGCTGAACATTTGGCTGGGCCTCAGCTGGGCCACATCCAGCAATGTTAAATAACCCTGGTAGATGCAACGCTGTCTTGTTTTATCACAAGTAATTTGCCCAACTTTTATGGCTCATAATTGTGAACTCCTCCAAAGAAGCAAAAGGGTATCTGAGGCTTTTTTTGATAGGGATGAACATAATTGAGACTAAATCAAGACCTTCTTTTTCCCCAGTGAAATAAATTCAGTGTTTCAAATCTGGGTCAGAAACTAGGTTTATGACAGGGTGTTCCGGATGTCTCTGTAGCTTCCTCCTTGCATCAGACGCCAGAATCCAGCGACTCAGTCCAGATGGTTGCTGATCTGTGCAGCGGCTCCTCCCACTGCTTCTCCGCCTGGGTAGTCATTGCTTGGGCTGTCCCGTGGCTTCCCCAGGTCTTGCACTGCATGCTCATAGACCAAAGAGGGAAAGAAAGGTCAGGTTGCTACCTGGTAACGGTGGAACTGCCACGACCTGAGATTAGACTGATGCAGTAAACTTACAGGTTTGTTGGGAGTGTGAAATGACAAATTAGAGCAAATGAGCATTGATCAAGCACATTTCTCCTACTTTTTTATTTGTTCTGTGCTTCACTCCTCAAATATCAGGTTGACTTTGTCTACTCTCATTTTGAAGGAGCTAGCCTCCTTTCTGGGAGCTTTTAAGGCAATAACTAATTAAGCTCTTCATTTTTGTTTCTTTGTTTTGTCTTTAAAATTACAGATGCAGTCAACAGGGTTTTGCTTTATTGTTTTATTATTCTTCATTTGGAACAAGAAATGCAGACCTTTTCTTTTAAATTATTTTGTTTTAAACACGTAGACTTACTGTGAACTTATCCCTTTTCTATGATCCAACACCACTGCTGAGAGAGAGCCTGCAGTAGAAGAGGGGAATGGCAGAACGTGGGCTCCATCTCTCTCTAATGAAATTAGGACCATCCTGATTTAGAGGCACGACGTCTGCACCCTGAAACCTAATTGATTTAGGGTGCACGGTCTGCTTCTCTAGTTCTCTATGCTTTAGAACCTTTAGTTCACCATATTGTTATGATAGGCAAACTATCGTATGAGATGAGTGCTTATCTTTTGCCATGTCAGAGGACATTATCTGAAAACATGAACCTAATCCTTCTAGTGCCTGAGTTCCTCACTCGTTTTCCTACCTACCTATTCTTGAGAAAGTTTTTCTTATGTGCACTGCTACTTCAGGTATCTCACTGGAGTCATCTGAAAAGGGTGCCTAAAGCAGAATCTAAATTAGCCAGGCCTAATTATAAAGATCTAAAGGGTGTCGTAAGGAAATATGTCAATTTATGAAATTTACTAAAGAACTCTCTACTCATTCTTTCATTCTTAGTGACTGAACAAATTCATGTTTTCCTGTATCCAGAAACAAAATCTGTGCAGAGATCAAGTCCTGAGTTCTAATTAATTATCCAGGGCTTTATCTCCACTGGTTCTTCAAGACACCACATTGTTGAGAATTACGGAGGAGGATCGTGAGGAAGACACAAAAGATACGTTGGATGTCCTTTTAAAAAACTTCACATTTTATCATGATTTAAGTGTAAGCAAATGAGAGACACATGGATTACATTTCCCTTGGAATACACATGGGTTTGGAGAATTAAGGGAAAAAAGGCTTGGTACATTGTGGTTGGGTATTATTGAATGCAAAACATTTGGGGAAAATATTTAGTTTTTTTTTTTTTTTTTTTTTGACAAGCACCAAAAGTGACCAAGCTAAGTCATCTGCTCCCCTCTCCTTCCCTCTAGGATTGGCCTGCAGTGGGAGGTTCTAGAGATGTGAGGATGTGGGGTGGTGGGGTGGGGGGGCTTTGTATTTCTGTGTCAGAAAGTTAGCCCTGCTCCATCTCCTTATTCCCCCATCGTCTTTCCCACATCTCCCACCACATCTGGGAATGAAAAATTCCTCATCTTGAAGAGTGAAATGGTCGTGGAACCGTGTATCGCAGAGCTGAGTAAATTCATATAGTATTGGCCTCTGCAGAGCCCACACAGGAGGGAATTAATGAAACCTTATTGAGTCCAATTGACTGAATAGTTTCAAAGAATCAGCTGCTTTGCAGTTGTGTTGTGTGTGTGTGTTAGCTGCATTGTGCCTTGCTGCAAACTCACTCTTTCCTTCCTTCCTCCCTGTCTCCCTCCCTCTTCCACAAAAATTTATTAAGCACCTATTATGTGCAAGGTACCATGTCAACTACTGCCAGGAGCTGAAGATTTGATCCTGAGGTATTCCAAGTGGTGATAAACTTAGTATAAACATGTAGTAGGTCAGCACTAGGTTGGCTATTTTGAGGTTTCATTTCTCTTTTAGGCATTTGCAGATGATTATGAATAATCCATTTATTTGCTCTCTTGCTAGTCATCAAATCTTTATCTATGTGGCATTTGTCAGATATATCTCTTTGATAAATATTCTATAGTAGAATAAACAAATGTAATTTATTCTTAAATAGGTGGTCTAATTCTGTGTACCTCAACAGGGTTCTCAGTGTGGGTCAGAAGGCAGCAAGTCATGCTAGGGTAGTGTCACAAAGGAAAAAATATGGCCTTACCCTAACATCTTCTTGAAGCTTAGCATTTTAAAATCTCTATATTAACCCCTCACCCTTCCCTTCTTTATTACCAACGTCATGGGAATTATAACTGTAAAAAAGTAATGAGCAAGAGCAAGTTAAAGAAATAAGAGATGGTAAGTATCTTCTAATAGGCAAGACAATTGTAGTATTCTATTCCCTCACGTTAAGATTAGGGAGATTTGTCATCAGAAAAACAGTTGAGTCTACTTTTCTGCCCTAAAGTACTATATACATGGAGCCTAGGAATGAAGGCTCCTGGAAGTACAGAGATTCCTTTTTTTGAGATTTTTCTGGAGGGGAGTTTATAACTCTCTAAATTTATTAAGCCTGTAGAAATAGAATTCGATCAGGTTTAAAGACAGACTCACTGGGGTATGAGAGCTGGAGAATGAACCTTTGTTTTACTTAGTCGTAACAATAAACATACTAGGATGGGCTACGTGCCCGTGGTGGGTGAGCAGGCACGCAGTGAGGCTCTGCAGAACAAGGGACTATCGAGACCCTGTGAGAATGCCGAAGAGAACTTCTCAAGGGACCCGATACCCCCGCCGTCTCTCGCTGTGTCTCTGTCTTTGCTTTTTTCCTCCTCTTTCCAACAGATGGTCCCTGTTGGACAAGTATCTCTCTGCTTAATGGTGCAGTCAAATTTTGCAACGTGTGAAAGGTACTGCCAAACATTTTTAAAGAAAGAGTTAGACACTTTAAAAATAGTTTCTTCCCCTTTTCCTGTCTCAGAAGAACCTCTTTTCCATGACTAAGCAAGATTTTGGAGCATGGCTAAGAAATTTTGTTTGCTTTTATGGACTCTCTATATTTTAATTTGTTAAAAGTCACCAACTAGTTTTGGAATCTATATTTATTTAATATCATACACTTCTCGAACTTTTAGTTAAGATGAACTGATTTTTAGGGCTATGTTAAGGTTTGAAACACTAAATTCAAATCTCACTATAAAATTTTACCTAATTGCCTTTTATAAAAAGCTATGAGATAACATAGCAACCAGGCCTTGGCAACATTCCACACAGTCAGCTGTACGAGTCTCTTTTTACTTTTGCATCCTACTCATCTACAAACCATCAGCACTCAAGTCTTTTTATGGCAAAAAAGAAAATTAAAGGAAAATAAGAGTTTATGAATATTTTTCTGTTCTTTGGCAAAATGGTAAACTTGTAAAAAAATGACTACAGAATTGATGAATTTTTCTAATGGCTAATTTGGAGTTTTAAAAAACACATAAAAAACTATCAATTGTGATCTTCACTGAGGCTTATACCCATCACTTACGGACTATAAAATGGTAACAAACTATGCTTTTTTAAGGTCTATAATTTTCTCTCAGATAATATGAGTAGAAACTCTCCAGAATATATTCATGATCTTTAAATTTACTTCCAAGTTCTTATTCCAGAAAAACACGTATATCAGAAAATATAGATAATGCATGCAAAACAAATGTATATGAAAAATGAGTAACATTCTTGAGGAAGGTGGATGCGTGCAATTTCAGGTAAAAACATCATGCCAGATTCATTGAATACATAGGTGTTTAACAAATATTTGAATAAATCCTAGATGCATGAATGTGTATGCGTGTGTATTATTAATAATTATGTATTGCTGAGCAGCAAATAACTCCGAAAACTAACAGGTTAAAGCATCGTACATTGATTATCTCACCGTTTCTATGGGGCGGGGATTGGGCATGGCTAAGCTGGGTGGCTGTGACTCGGTGTCTCTCATGGGGCAGGCTGTTAGCCTGAGCTGCAGGCATTCAACTCTGAAGACTTGTCTAGGGGAGGATCTGTTTCCAAGCCTTGGCTGTTGGCCAGAAATGACAAGTCTTTACCCTGTGGGCTTCTTCACGGACTATGGATTGCCTGAGTGTCTTTAGGACATGGCGACTGGCTCCCCCAAAGCAAGTGATCTGAAAGAGAAAGAGAGAGAGCGAGCGCGTGCTCGCAAGAGCATGGCTAAATGAAAATTGTAGTTTTTTATACCCTTGCCTGGGAAGTGACATACCATCACTTTTGCCGCATGCTGTCGTTCGTACAAACCAACCTGGCGTGTGGGTGGGGGCTGCGCAGCAGGCGCGGATCTCCGGGACCTGGCGTGCAGGGCATGCGTGTGAGGCAAGAGCAGCAGGGCGTTCTTTGCCACTATGGCCGTGCAGTTGCCAGTGTTTACTTTTCTTTCTTAACTGTCTGTTTTCTAGGTCATTAATCCTTCACAAACATTATTTTTAAAATTCTTTCCTTCACTGGTCACAAGCAAGAATTGCTGGTATCTAATCCCTTCACTCTGCCATTTCAAAAAGGCCTTGAGGTTTTCTAGAATTTAACCAGCAGATGGAGCATGAAAACCTCACATTTTAATAACTACTTTCTTTGGGTTACATGTAATACCTTTTGTCTTATCATCTTCTATATTTAAGGGTCTTAGCATGGGTTTAATTCTCTCCTCCTACAGATTTAAAAAATATGGCCAGAGTCAGTTCTAGAATCTAGGTCTTTAGATTTCATGCATTTCCGCCTAAACCACGCACCTCCACTGTGATCACTAGATGTTGCCTCTCTCAAGGGTGTTAAACTCACTTCATTTCGATTATTCATTCAATTCCTGTTGTGTTGAATTCATGCAAAGATGAATAAAACAATCCCTGTACTGTAAGAGCTTACGGTCTGGTTCGGGAGATAGGTAATAACTAATAATTTCAGTACAGTGTGCTAAGGGCCAGGATACCCCAGGACCTAAGGGACACATCATCAATGTTCGAATAGGGAGATCTTAACCTAGCTTGGAGGTGGAGAGGAGTAACGGTGGGGCAGGGGGCTCAGGGTGGTGTCAGGGAGGGATTCCAGGGGTAGATAGGCTGGAGGTGAGACTAAAGAAATTAGCAGGAATTATCCAGGCAGAGGAGAGTTTGAGTGACAGAAGGACATTCCTAAAAGAGGGAAAACATGAGGAAAGATAGAAGTGAGAGGAACTGCTTGGTGTCTATGAAAACCCACGTAGTTCCTGGTATATTTCTGGTATTCAAAAGAAAAATTAAGGTTAGAGTCTCACGTTCACTGAGTACAGACTATGCTACCACACTTAGAGGACAGCCAGACCTAGAATCATCTTATAGTGACTTGGAGACTTTTCTTTGTCAGGCAATTATTCAGTCAGCAAATAGGTTTTGAAAACCTACTATGTGTCAGGCACTGTTCTAGGTGCCAGGAATATAGCAACAAAAACCAAAGATAAAATCCCTGTCGTACATGGAACTTACATAATGAATGAGAAATTATAGATTAAAAAGAGATGATAAATGCTTTAAAGAAAAATAAACCAAGGTAAGGAAAGCGAGAGTGCTGGGGTAAGGGAGGTATAATTTTAAGGAAGGTCATCAAGGGAGGCTTCCTTGAGAAGCAAAGACCTGTGGACATGAGCCGAGGTTTAACAGCCTGGTTGCGAATATCATAGGTGTCTTTCGAATTGTGATGGGATGGAACAATTACCACAAGTGGACTTTAAAGGCTATGACCCAGGAACTTCACAGGAGACAACAGATGTCATTTATACAGTATACCATACACATACATGTATCTTACATGCGCACACTATAAAGAGAGTAAGTTTGCCAGTATGCTGATGGCCAGGTGAGAGCCCATGTCTGGATGACCCATGTTTCCTGAAGTTCACCTTGATGTTACCAAAGCTGTGAAATGGATGCTTCGGAATTCCATGCTTATGTTTACTCGTTGCTTAATTGATTCATACTTTATTTCATTCAATTAACATTTGTGAGTGCCGATAAGTTCACAGCACTGTACTGGATGTTCTTATGTGCACTATCTATGGCAAATGAATGGCCTGGCCATATTTGGATATAATTTAAAGCTGATGACAAAACAATTATTCAAGTCTTTTTGCCTCATGGAAAGTCTTTAGAAGGTTGCATATCATACTGTAAATGAAATATGCAAAGGCAAATGTCCTTTGAAACTGTCATCTATCTGTTTTCTATATATAAAGTATATATACTTTATATATGCAAATATTTCCAGAAATATTTTATTCCAAAGAGATACATTGAACATTGAGCATTTATTGTAGTTTTTTCATAGTCCATGAAAAAGATGAAAAAGACTTCATTCATGCCTTTGAGTTGCTTACAATATAGAGCAAATCAGCAAATCATAGCAATAAAGATTCACATATTCTCTTTAATGTTTAAATTACATTTCATTTTCTCTCGCCCCCTCCCCCTCAAAGCTCCATGAAGGGCAGAAACTGTATCTTTTCATTACTGTGCTTATAGTGTCCTATTAAATGCCTGGCACAAATATTTAGGGAATGAGTAGTTGACCTGATTTGAATTGTTTTTTTTTTTTTTTGTTCATTAATTATATGAAAAAACCCACATAAATCAGTCTGGGGTGATTTAGGTAAACCACTGTGTTATGTGCTGTGTGTGCTCAATCAAAGATCATGATGGTGATAATTGTCCCAGTTATTCCAATGCTACGTTTCTACAATTTTTCTATTTTGAGCAGGGTAGGCCTGCCAATTACTTTATACTCAAGCGGAAAATCATTAAAGGGTGTGCCACTGAGCAGGAGGTGATAAGGGTATTGAAAAGCTCACTTTCAGGATTCCTCTTTGGCTTATGATTTATGAGTCATTAACTGCCAATTTCCCTTGATATGTAAACACATGGTCCTTATGTGTTGATAAATCAAGTTAATTTTATTTGTGTATTTTATTGGGTAATATCCCCTTAAGACACCATATTATATTGACACCATGGGGATAAATTTGGACAGAATTAGAAGAGAGTCTGTTTTTTATGATCTCTATGGGATTGCTGCTGATGTGGTAATTTGCTGACTTTTTGCACCAGAAATAGTGTCTCCACGTAGAAATGGCAAAAGGAGAAAAAAGTTCAGTCGCCACTACTTCCTTCCATTCTGATTCCATGCTATCATACTGGAGTCGTGGGGGGCTTCAGAGTGAAAACTAACTTCTGAATTAACTTTTAAGTTGTCAAATTGGACTTCAACATGCATCGTTATTTTTAATAAGTTCTTATGGGAGGTGTTATTGTTTAAAGAGGAAAGTGGATGCTTGTGATTAAGCCGCAGAGATTGGTCAATAGAGACAGGCCAATCTTGCAAGACAACATTTAACCACATGTCACACAGACACTGCTCAAACTACAGAAACTGAACTTGGAAACTGTGTCATCCACCATATTCACCAGACCTTGCACCAACTATCTACCACTTCTTCCCTGCTTTGGACCACTTCTTGCAAGGAAAAACATTCAGTTCTCCATAAGCTGTGGAAAACACCTTTCACAATTTCATAACCATTCACTCTCCAGGCTTCTTTGCTGCTGGCATAAGCAAGCTACCGGTAAGATGGCAAAACTGTGTTGGTAGTTAACGTGCATACTTTGATTAATCATACACTTCTTATTTGAGATTTAGTAAGCTAAACTTTTGACTAACAATTGGACATTTTATATTTAATGACCTAATATAATTTTTTTTTTTTTTGAGACAAAGTCTCACTCTGTTGTCCGGGCTAGAGTGCTGTGGCATCAGCCTAGCTCACAGCAACCTCACACTCCTGGGCTCAAGCAATCCTCCTGCCTCAGCCTCCCGAGTAGCTGGGACTACAAGCATGTGCCACCATGCCCGGCTGATTTTTCTGTATATTTTTAGTTGTCCAGCTAATTTCTTTCTATTTTTAGTAGAGATGGGGTCTTGCTCTTGTTCAGTCTGTTCTCGAACTCCTGAGCTCAAACAGTCCACCCGCCTCGGGCTCCCAGAGTGCTAGGATTACAGGCGTGAGCCACCGCGCCCGGCCTATTTAATGACCTAATATAATTTTTGAGTCGTTTCTAAATTTCTTTTAGAGTCAGTGTGAAATTTTCTTGAATGTGACCCTCCTCCAGAACTCAATTGCCGGGGTTCGGAGTGTATAAGGAATTTTTTTTCCATGTAATGATGAGAAACCCGGCAGGTCCACGTAAAGTGTCCTGAGGTGCTTAGAGAAGGCAGTGGAAGACCTGGCTTGATCCCATCAATGCAACGCAGGAGCAGGTAGCACTCCAAGCACCATACAGCTTTGGCAAATGTTTGATTTGGAGATTATTTGTAAACTTTCTACCTCATAAAATGAGGAAGTCCCTTAGAGGCTTTCCTCCAGCAAAGCGGTTACTACCCCATGCTTCATCTTAGCCTGAAAAAATGTGGAGGAGAAAAAACCCTTGGACTTAAAGTCACGGACACATTACTCTCAAAAACAGAGAGGTCATGACATTGAGTATCAATCTATATGGAACCTGGGTACACCACCCGGCTCAGGAGTTTCCCTAGAAGGAAGGAGTTAGGATCTTTCTTGAAGTAAGTATAGGCAAGGCCAGGAAATGAACCTCTATCCATACTTTGATCATTTACCCACAATATACACAGTCTTTTGTCTGTCCAATTGTACTGGTATAATTGCTCTCCACTCTCCCACAGTTTAGAAGCTGATGCTCGGAAAAAAATTTGATTTGCCTTGAGCCAGTAGGCACACATTGTCGTAAAAGGGTTTTAGTTTTGATCTGGCAGTCTATATTTATATCTACCTTTAACTGACTAGTGATTTGTAAAATGATATTAAAATGTCCTTTAAATCTTCAGAAAAATATGATTTTTTTAGCATAGATTTTATTTCAGTACAGTTCTTAGCATATGTAACAGTGCTATGTTGGCCAAGTTAAACAAAACATCTCATTTTTTTACCATGTCATGTATAAGAGAGCTTATTGTCATTTCCATTTGCATCCTAAAACACTATATGATACTAGAAAGAAAATTGTGAGTATCTGGAGAGCCATTCTGGACCAGGAATTACAGTGGATGAAGATGAAGTCAGCATTGGCCATTGAAATAGCAGATGCAATCCTGAAGCTGACCATGTCCAATATAATAGTATCTGTTTCTTAGCCTTTGGATTCAGAGTAGGTTTTCCTATTTGAAAACAAGGTAAAGGAAAATGAGTATCACGTAGTGTTAAGTGTTCTGTAAAAAGAGATTTACGCCAGAATACCAACTCTTGCCCAGGTGGGTGACAGCCCCTGAAAAGAAAGTTTCCATGTTTTTGGTCAGAAAACACACTTTGAAGCAAAAACTTGTCTTACTAATTGAATCTTAGCTTACAATTTTTTTTCTAGTAGGTTTCGCTACACGAAAACATTTATTTAAAATTTCATGAGAATGGAATATGGGAATTATGGAAGGCAGATATATTTACAATGTACAGAGTCATCAGAATGCTTTTTCGTGCTTGCGTTGTTGGGCTGGAGGCCAGATCTTTGATTTCTAACTGAATCCATTTGCCTCTGTGAATCTATGAGTCTTTCGTATTTGGTGATTAGAATATCTAAGAATTCTTCTAAATCATGCATTAGTTTCCTTTCTAAAAGATAAATTCTCCATTTTGTTGATTTTTTTTCTTTGCTTACTTGATTGTAAAGAAAAATAATTTGATTCTGCTGTTATTTACTGAAGAATGATTTAATGAAACAAAACAAAGTACTGGTGACTTTTCCCCTAGAGGCAAACATTATTTGATAAAACAAATCTACCGGTTTTTAAGTAAGAATAGTTTAAATAACATTTCTAAATTTGTGGTTTCGATTTTGTTTTAAAGATTATCATTTCCTGGAGTAAATTCTACAATTGATCAAGGGATGAAAATTAAATGAGAAAAACAGATGCACTGAAGAAGATTATCTATGATGGGATGTAACTGCTATCTTCCAAATTTTTTTCTATGAACAGGAGCAATTGATACCCCATTAACAGTTAAAAATATTAAAGATTGCTCTTTATTACTCCTTAATTTTTTTTCTAAGACTTTCATAAATGTAGAAAGTTTCTTTACAATCCTCTCCTGGGGATTTCAAATTAGGAGCTGGTAACTAGCAGTTAAAAAACAGATAAGATTACAGGTCACCAATATTTTGCCTGCTAAAGTAAAAATGAATCTAGCATAAAGCATTGCACAAAATAAGCACTCAATTAGATGGTAACTAGGTGAATGAATGGGCCAAATACAATGTTAGATTATTTTAGTGAATCTTTTTTTTTTTTTTTTTTGAGACAGAGTCTCACTCTCTTGCCTGGGGCGAGTGCCGTGGCGTCAGCCTAGCTCACAGCAACCTCAAACTCCTGGGCTTGAGCAATCCTACTGTCTCAGCCTCCCGAGTAGCTGGGACTACAGGCATGCGCCACCATGCCCGGCTAATTTTTTTTCTATATATATTTTTAGCTGTCCAATTAATTTTCTTTCTATTTTTAGTAGAGACGGGGTCTCACTCTTGCTCAGGCTGGTCTCGAACTCCTGAGCTCAGAACGATCCGCCCGCCTCGGCCTCCCAGAGTGCTAGGATTACAGGCGTGAGCCACCGCTCCCGGCCGTATTTTAGTGAATCTTTTGATGTTTTAGGTTTGTTCTGGTTCAATAGTTTTGGAAACTTCAGTTCTAGTTCTGGTCTAATCTAATTCATAAAGCCTTTGGAAAAATAATGTATAAAAACAAACAACCCAATAAACACATTTCATTGTTTTCTCTTAGAACAATATTTTATAATTTCTTCTTTGAAATATCTTTGACTTCCATCTTTTCCTATTTTTACTCCTCTTTTCCCCAGCTAAAGTTATGTCTCCTAAGTGGTTTGCTGATACTTCTTTCTTTCTATTCTAACTAACAAGGTTAAACACTAATTTCAATAAATTACCTTGTGAAAAAATATTCAACAAATATATTGACCTCAAGATAAAATAATAACTTATTGGACTTCAGATCAAAGCTTTCCAAGATCTGGCTTCAGCCAATTTCTTACTGTTACTGATGAACTTGATCATTTATCACTAATAATAGATTTACTTATTATTTTTTTAAATAAAACAAAACAAAATCTCTTTAAAACCCCACAAAATTACTTCTCATTTCCAAGTCTGAGTTTTTTCTTTTGCTCACCAATTTTTTTCCATCAAAATTCTACTTACTCTTAAGTAAACAATTTTGAAAACTTTGAGGTGTCCCTCTTCACAGTAAGGCATCTGCCAAGGTTCAGAACACTGTGAAGGACCCTGCCCTAGAACAGAGCTCTTGTGGCCCTCTGCACACCGCCTGGCTTCATGCTGCGGCTGTCAGAGCTGCTCCCTTTCTGCCTGTGGCAAAGCCTATTCCCTTTGCCAGCCCTTGAGAAGAACATGCATTGTATTCTGCAGCTGTTGAATGAAATGTTCTGTAAACATTGATCAGGTCCATTTGACCTGTAGCGTACATTACATTTCTTTGCCAATTTTCTGTCTAAATGATCTGGCCAGTACTGAAATTGGAATGTTGAGGTCTCCAACAATTACTGTATCGGAGTCTCTCTCTTTAGCTCTGATAATACTTGCTTTATATATCTAGGTGTTTCTTTTTACAGTTTTTATCTTGAAATCTAATTTATCTGATAGAAGTATAGCTATTCCTGTTTTTTTTTTTTTTTTGGTCTCCACTTGTATGGAATATAATTTTCCATCCCTTTATTTTCAGTCTATGTATGTCTTTATAGATGAAGTGGGTTTCTTGCAGACAACAGAGTTGGGTCTTGTCTTGTTATCCATTCAGCCACTTTATGTCTTTTGATTGAAGAGTTTAGTCCACTCACATCCAATATTATTATGGATAGGTAAGGACTTACTCTTGCCATGTAGTTATTTGATTTCTGGTTGTTTTGTGGTCCTCTCTTTCTTCCTTCCTGTCTTCCTTTGTTAAAAGTGATGTTCTCTGGTAATATGTTTCAATTCATTGCTTTTTACTTTATTTCTGCTCTGATCTTTGTTATTTCTTTCCTTCTACTAATTTTAATTTTGGTTTGTTCTTGCTTTTCCTGTTCCTTGAGATACATCATTAGGTTGTTTATTTGAAGACTTTCTACATTTTTGATGTAGGTGTTTAATTTTACAAACTTCTCTCTTAGTACTGCGTCTTCTGTATCCCTTAGAGTTTGGTATGTTGTATTTCTATATTCATTTGTATTGAGAATTTTTTAAATTTTTTTTTTAATTTCTTCATTGACCCATTGGTCATTCAGGAATATGTTGTTTAATTTCTATGTATTCGTGTGTTTTCTTTTTATTTTTATTGTGGTCAGAAAAATACTTGGTATAAATTCTATTTTTTTGAATTTGTTCAGACTTGTTTTATGGCCTAAGATATGATCTGCTCTGAAGAATGTTCTATATGCTGATAAAAACAATATATATCCTGCAACAACTGGGTGAAATGTTCTGTAACTGTCAGTGAGGACTATTAGAGCTAGTGTGTAGTTTAACTCCACTGTTTCTTTGTTGATTTTCTCTCAGAATGACCTGCCCATTACTGAGAGTGGGGTGTTCAAGTCCTCTACTGTTATTGTATTGCAGTCTGTGTCTCCCTTCAAATCTATTAATGTTTGCTGTATACACTTGGGAGCACTCATGTCAGGTGCATAGATATTTATAATTGTTGTATCCTCTTGCTGAATTGATATCTTTATCATTATATAGTGACCTTGGTTGTCTTTTTTTGTAGTCTTTGATTTTTCAGTTGTTTTTAATATCTGATGTAAGTATAAGCTACTTTTGCATGTCTGGTACTGGGCAGATTGGAGGGAGATGTGTCATGGGTATGGTAGTTCTATTCTCTGACCATCTATTTGGAGTTTCATTCACTTCTGTGTGGCCCCAGGAGCTATCTCCTACTTATATTTAAGTTCTGCAATATTTCTGGTGATAATCCTTGTGCTGTATATTTGTTTTTGTTTTTTTGTTGGGTGGGAGGTGATGCCAGCTTGTTTCTATGCTTACATTTTGAAATCAGAAGTCCAACCATCCATTTTTAAATTAGGTTATTATCTTTTTATTACTGAGTTGTAGAAATTCTTCATATATTCTATATACAAGTTCTTTGTCAAATATATGACTTGCAAATATTTTGCCCCATTCTATGGGTTGTCTTTTTATTTTCTTAATGGTGTCATTTGAAGTACAAAAGATTTTAAGTTTTTAAAGTTCAATATATTTTTACTTTTAGTGTATCTGTTGCAGATTTTTTGATTTGAGGTTACCATGAGGCTTGCAAAAAACATTTTATAACCAATTATTGTAAACATATGGCAATTGTGCTTACAAACAAACAAACAAACAATAAAGGAGAAATCTAACAGAATTTCCACCCTTTAACTCCATCTTTCATTGCTATTTGATTTTTTTGTTGTTTCTATTCGTATCTTTTTATATTAACTCTCTCTCAAAAAGTTGTAGTTATTTTTGATAGATTTGTCTTTTAGGCTTCCTACACAAAATAAAAGTGGTTTATACACTGCAATTACAGCAACAGACTATTAATAATACTGTTAGGATCTGTAGATTCAACACAATCCCTACTAAAACATCAGCTAACTTTTTTACAGAATTTGACAAGGAGTTCCTAAAATTTGTATGGAAATTCAAGGGACTCAGTATAGAAAAAGTGATCTTGAGAGAGAAGCAAAGGTGGAAGACTCACATTTCCTGATTTCAAAATTTACTACAAAATCACAGTAATGAAGGCAGTGTGGTACTGGTATAAGTATATGTAGTAGGCAGAATAACAGCCTCTCCAAAAATATCCGTGTTCTAATCCCCAAAATCTTCAGATGTGATTAAGTTAAGGATCTTGAGAAAGGGTGATTGTCTTGTATTGTTCAAATGAGCTCAATGTAATCACAAGGGCCCTTATATCTGAATAAGAAAGGTGGAAAAGTGAGAGTCAGAAAAGATGTGATCATGAAAGCAGAGGTCAGAATAACACAATTGCTAATTTGAAAGATGGAAAGGGCCACATGTCAAGGAATGCATGCCGTCTTCAGAAACTGAAAAAGGCAAGGCTTTCCTAGAGCCTCCAGAAGGAACACAGCTGGCAAACTAGTTGGTTTTAACCCCATGAAACCATTCCAGACTTCTGACATCCAGAATTATTGTTTTAAGTCACTAAGTTTGTGGTGATTTGTTAGAGCAGTAGCAGGAAATGAATACAATAAACATGTAGATAAATGCAATACAATGAGATACCAGAATTCCTTGCATTCTCAATCGATTTTCAACAAGATACCAAGAAAATTTAATGGAGAATTATATTTTTAATAAATGGTGCTTGGATAACTGAATAACCAAAGAATGAATGTGGACCCCACCCCACATCATACATACAAATAACTCAAAATATATTATAGACCTAACTGTAAGAGCTAAAACTATAAAGTACTTGATAGAAAACATAAAAATAATTTTATGATCTTGGATTTAGCAATAGTTTCTTAGATATAAAACCAAAATTGCAAGCAACAAAAGAAAAAATAAATAATACAATAAAAATAATACAAATAAAAATATAGTATAACAACTATTTACATAGCGTTTACATTGTGTTAGGTATTGTAAGTAATCTAGAGGTGATTTAAGGTATTCAGGAGGATGTGCACAAGTTATATGTAAATATTATGGCATTTTATATAAAGGACTTGAGCATCCAAGGATTTTGGTATCCACAGGGGGTTCTGGAACCAATCCTCCATGGATACCAAGTCACGATTATAGTTTGATTTTCTACAGTTTTCTACTAATGAAATGATAAGATATCTATACTATCGTTTATGGCTTTTTTGCATAACTATTTTAAGATGCAGTCATGATGTTATATATATCAGTAATTTATTTATTTTTAATGCTGAATGGTATTCCATTGCATAGGTATACTATAATTTGTTTACCCATACATCTGCTGATGGATATTTGGGCTATTTAGTTTTTAGTATTACAAATTAAGCTACTATAAACATTTATGTACAAGTCTTTGTATGGAGATATACTTCCATTTTGCTTGGGTAGATATTTAGGAATGGATCGCTGGGTCATGTAGTAGGTATATATTTAATAGTTTAAGAAACTGTCAAACTGTTTTCCAAAGTGACTGTACCATTTTACATTCCAGAAGCAGTGAGAGTTTCAGATCCTCCACTTCCTTGTCAGGGCTTGATAAGGTCAGTCTTTTTAATTTCAGACATTCAAAAAAGTGTGTAGTGTTATGTTATTATGGTTTTAATTTGCTATTACTAGTAGAGTTGGATGTCTTTTCATGTGTTGTTTGCCATACGTATATTTTCTTTGTAGAAATGCCTGGTCAATGGTCAAATCTTTTGACAATTATTAAAATTGGTTTTTTTTATTATTATTGAGTTTTGAGAATTTTTCACATAGTCTGTCTCCAAGTCCTTTATATGATATGTGATTTGCAAATATTTTCTTGTAGTCTGTTGCATGTCTTTTCATTTCCTTTACAACTTCTTTTCAAAGAGCAGAAGTTCTTCATTTTGCAAAAATACAATTTATCAAGTTACTTTTATGGATCATGATTTTGGAGTTGTATTTAAAAAATCTTTGCTAACTAAAGGTCAAAAGATTTTCTTTTACATTTTCTTCTAGAAAATTTATAGTTTAGGTTTTATAATTAGGTTTGTGATTCATTTTTAATAAAATTTTAAAGATTCATTTTTTTGGATATGAATATTCAATTGTTCCAGCACCATTTATTAAAAATGTTTTCTTTTCTCTACTGAATTGCCTTTGTACCTTTGCCAAAAATAAATCAACCACATTCGTGTGGGTAAAATTATGAACTTCATTCTTAATTAACTGTTTAATTAGTATATTTAGCTATATTTATACCCATATTACAGTTTCGATTACAGTAGCTTAATAATAAATCTTGAAATCAGGTAGTAAAAATATTCCAACTTTTTTTTTGAAATTGTTTTAAAATTGTTTTGCCTACTCTAGGTTCTATGCATTTGAATGAGAATTTAGAATCAGTTTGTCAGAGTTTCTGCAAAAAAGCCTGCAGGGGTTTTTGTCGTATTTATTTTCTGATGATTTCTCTAGGGTTTTCTTTTTATATTCTTTATTCTGACTGTTTTTTATCTGGTTCCTCTTTGCAAAACTCTTCTTTTGTAATCACTGGCTCAATTCAATTTCCCTCCTTCCACTATTTTCTTGGGCACAGGACTCCATCTTAGTCTCTTTCAACTTTTGCTTAGCTGAGCTCCAATCTCCTTCCATCTAATCCTTTATTTTATTCTTTTACCATTACTCATTATAAAGAACAAAAATGTAAGCCCGTATGAATTTCCCAGAGGATGTCATTCTGAGTACAGGAATCTAGGATGGGCTTATAGATTAGAGGTGCTTTTCTTTATGGTTCTTGGATTCTCAAGAGAACTGGGGGATGCACTCATTTATTCTTCAGGGTACAGTGCCTCAAAAACCATCCTGAGAAAAAGCAGGAGATAAATAATAAATAAATAAAATATCCTTCTAGTACCAGTCTTTGATATGCCAGGTGTGGTTTAAGGAACTTCTGGTAAATCCTGGATATGGGGCATTAGGCAGATCTGTTATCTATTATTAGGGTCTGGATATAGGAAGCCCATTTTTGGATGGTTTCTTCCCCCTGGGTATCTTGAACTGGGTGTTAAAGAGTGGAACATATGTTTTAGATGTAGAAATTCATGAATAAAATGGCCTTTGGGTAAGCCTAGGTATTTTAAACATCTGGTCCTCAAATGCAGAAATCAACTTTGTATTCCTCTTGATGTAAGAACCATCACATTGCAGTTAGGAGGAAATTCCAGGACCACAGCAAAAGCATTCTAACTGATCTCATTGTCTTCAATATTATCATATTTTAATATTTTTATTTTCCTAAAACACAGACAAGATTATTTCTAATTTTAAAATATTGGTCTTTGACATTCTACTATTTCTTTTAGAATAATGTTGAATTCTCATCACTTGGCACTAAAAGTCTTTTACCACTTTCAACCTTGTCACCCTCTATATCTCCAACAACGCTCTATCCTAGACAGTGTGGCTGTATGCATTTTCATTTCTCTATCTCTTTGCTTCTTCAATTTCCCCTGCTTAGAATCTCTTTTCTTACTTCTGAAATTAATTTTATCGTTCAATCCTCAGCTCAGATGTCACCCTCAGTGAGTCCTAACCACAAGTTTTTATCCAAGTCACAATTACCACTTCTCTAGATGTTCTTCTGGAATTACTAATACACCAGCTAGCATTTACTGTGTGCTTACTAAAAGGCATGTGCTATTGTTAATACTTTATGGTTAAGTTAATAGGCACCCAGCTGGTAAAGGGCAGGATTCAGTTCCAGCATTTCTGACTCCTGCACTGATAACTTAACTAATCTATGACTCAGGCACTCCGTGTGCCTCTTACCATGGCACTTACAACTAAATGTATTGGATTTTACTTCAAAATATGTTTTTCTTGAGAGGAGAATTTTTTCTCATCCATTGACTGTCCCACAATGCCCTGTGGAGTGCCTTTCATCACGTCTGTTTAGTAAATTAAAAAATGTTGACAAATTCTTTCTGGTTACATCAGACATTGAGACTAGTCTATATAAAAAGAGAAATCTATAATAAGAAAATCAAGAAATTAAAGGGCAAGAAATGAGAGGAATTGGAAAGGCATCAGAAAACAAGGCAACCACACCTTTAGATTCTTTCAGGAGTTACATGGTGTCTTGTGTCTTCTTTTTGAACACTTTCTCTATCTCCCTTTCTCTCTCGCTTTGTCCATGACAGGAAGTGGCCGCTCCAGCCATGCAGTGACATTGTCTCTGTTCTCCACTGCGGATAATTGACTTGCTGGCATTCTGTGTTCCCCAATTTCAATTAGTGAAAGAGGAAATCTGAATAGGGCAGGCGCCCACCTTTGATGCACTCGTGTTTAGCCAGAGGACAAGAGGCACTACCAAAATGACCTTATAGTTGTAGAGATAGTTCTTAGAAAAGGGCAGATAGAATACCTCTAAAATAGTACTTACTTTAGAAATTTAATGGTCCTGTTTTTACCATATGTTATTCTGGTAAGAATAATCTGCTTTGTTGCTTCTTAAGCGAAACTATGAGAAACAAAAGATAAGTTTGTATATTTGAATTCCAGAGCCCTGTGCTTTAAACGTTTACTGCAGCATAATTCACAACCCCAAAGATGTGGAATAAACCCAAGTGTCCATCGATACACATTGTATATATGTATACAATGGAGCACTACTCAGCCATAAAAAAAAATGGTGATCTAGAATCTTTTGTAACACCCTGGATGGAACTGGAGACCATTCTTCTTAGTAAAGTATCACAAGAATGGAAAAACAAGTACTACATGTACTCACTATTAAATTGGGACTAATCATTCAACACTATGGGCACATATGGAAGTAAAATTCTGTGGAAACCCATCAGGTGGGGCGGGAGGAAGGTGGCAGGTAAATTCACACCTAATGGGTACAATGCACGCTATCTGCGTGATGGGCACACTAACAACTTTAACTCAAACTGTACAAAAGCAATTCATATAACCAAAACATTTGTACCCCTGTAATATTCTGAAATTAAAATAAATAAATCTCACTGAGTAGCACGACAGCAAAAGCAAGAGGTATTTTTAGGAGAAAATGCTGTCCAAGTATATGTTTGAAAATACTTTGTACTCAGTCTGGTATTTTGTTAAAAGTTTAATTATACAGCAATATATGCTATTGGTGTTTAGTAAGTGACTGGATATGATGCAACGCCATTCTGATCTTTAAGAAGTCTCTAATTTTTCCAAGGAGCATCTAATCCCTTGGAGAAACCTACTTGGATGTAAGAGGACATAAATCCTTCTCAATGCATCTCTCAAGGTTTTATCAAAAGCTGTATACAATTTTACTGTCTCTGACAAGCAGTGAAAAGAAGTTGTTTTTCTCACTGCTTACCTCCTTGGTAAGTTGGTGGTTCCTCACACAGATGAGTTCGCCCCCCGCTTGAGTGACAGGTCAGATATTTTTCATCATTTCAGTGGGAACATCAGCCAGATCTATCATTGTACGGTGAGCCACGCCAAAGGGAAGGATGTCCAGGAGTGGACCACAGATTGCCCCGTAGGACTTCGTATCATTGTTTATTAATTGAGTGTTGACAGTGTGTTCACCTCTCTGTTAAGTGAGGGAGAAGAAACAGACTCACTTTTCCAAGTTCAAGGTCTGAGTCAGGTCTGAGTCTGAAATATTCTGCTGGCTACATCTCAGGGTATGAGCTGCTCTAATTTCATTATCTAATTTCTTCTCCTACAACCACTGATGGGGAAGCTATGATATAATAGCATTAAAAAGGTATGAAACTCAGAAAAGTTTTTAGAGATGAAAAGAAGTTGCCCAGTGGAAAAAAAACCCCTAATTCTTCTCTTTTCCTTTTGTCATCTAAATCCTCTCTTTTCACCTCAAAGCAGTTAACTGGAGTAATTGGCTTTTATGTGTACAAAAAAAAAAAAAAAACTCTCAGAAATAAACCCCAATTCATTTGACTTCCCTAGAGAGTTGTCATTACTCAGTATTGTTGCAGATTCCTTGCCTATGCGATAGGAGGTGAGAGAGAGTGGAAGTCAAACTGAGTCATCATGATATAACCATGCCTTGCAAATGCCAATTATTCTAATTGGATTACCTCCCCTGTTAACAAGTCCCTTTGCTGCTTTAGACAGCTATGTAGGGAATTCCCCACAAATTCTTCCACTCTCAGATGACCCAGATGTTGTCTATATAAGAATAAAAATGTGAACAAGTCTTGAAAAACTTGAAACAATTTTGGATTGTTAGATTCCCTTGGGGCTGGACGGCTTAAGAATGTGTTACCTTCCAGTCTGTGCTAAGTGACGGATGAATTCAATAAAAGGATTTGATTTTTGATAGGAACTGCTTCTTGGAACAAGTGTCCGTGAATCATGGAAGAGAGCTAATTGCACCTACATGCTATTCTGAATCCGTGAGGACGAATATGTATTTGTTTTATTACATGGAGTGAGGAAGAAGGAAGATAGAATTATGGTACAGGAAATGAGAGTCACAGTAGAACGAAATTGTTTATTGGCAGATACAGTGGGGTAAGGGTTACAGCTAAAAACACAAACTATGAATTTTGAGTTACTAGGATAAAGAGAACGCTTTTGACCATCAGGTAATATCACATTACTTCCAAATTCTTTCTTTATGGCAAAATATTTTTTCCTTATATCTTGATGCAGAAATTAAAGATATAATTTCTTTTGCAAGGCAACTATGCATCTTGTACAATAAATCAAATGATTTTAGCTGTGACTGATTTCCTCTATGGAAGGCACAATTTTGGCCAAAATGTTTTTCCTTTTGGCTCAATAATTGTATATTTCTTGTGCACCTATCATGTGCTGCACTGGAACTTGGAATTGGACCATATGTTCATTTTATGACTGTGTTTTCTACAATCCTCATTGCACTCCTGATAGAAGCCAAATTTAATTCATGGATTTTAAATATCCAACCTTACTGTAGCTCTAATACAAGATCAACCTATTTCAATCCATTTTCTTGATCCTTTCTACTATAAAAATATTCTGGCCAGCAGAGCTATTGTGGGATTTGAGCTACAGCTTGTTGTAAGTTGACTAGTATGGATGTCAATCCAAAGGCTGTCCAGTGCAGCAGAACAGCCCTTGGGACTCGGAACACTTTGGATTCTTCCTCCAAAAGCATCTATAATGAACAGACTTATTTTGAAAGTATTCCCTGCAGTTCATGTCTTAATTCAATCATCTGGGGATAGGAAAGCAGATCCCTCTCCATACACCACTAACTTGGATTTCTATGGAATTATGCACAATCCTCTCATTTATTTTTACAGTGATAGAGTGGCTTCTGAGCCAAGTTCTGCAGGCATTCGAGGGAGAAGAAAAAGGTTTTTAGGTGGCTCCAAATTCTTCAAGTGACAATTGACGTTTATTTTCTTGTTCTTCAGAAATGAAAACACATATAGTGAACTCCACACCTTAGAGCAGAAGGATGCAATTCTTGGCCTCTTGGCTCATTTTGGCAAAAATCAACCTTTTTGATGTAAGAATGTTTTCTTCTACCACTTTCCTTTAAATTTTGTTGTCTGTGTTCTGAATATTGCTCTTGCAGCTTTTTACTAACTTGCTTTATTACTTCGAATTAGAAAATTAGAGGAGAGATATGAAACTGTTTAGCAGCGGTAGACTATAAGATGTAGCAGCGTTAGTTATGAAAACGCTGTCTATCATTTCCTTTAGCGTTTGCTTAGCATCTTCATAGAAGTGACTGCTTTTTATTAACACCCTCTTTTCCTAGAGGAGGTCATTCATTGAAAAGGAGTTCTGATTTATGAAGCTTCTGGTAGTTCTCAAATGTACATGCAATGAATTATTATATGGAGATGAGGTCAGTAAACTTATGGCTGATTTTTGTTTAAGAAAAACCCTTCTAAATAAACAAAAAAGTGATCTAATACTTTTTTATTTAATCACAATCTTTTCCCCAAATCCTTTCCTCTTTTTTGTTTTAAATTATTAACTATGACGTTCAATATTTGTTGTGGAGATAAATTTTTAGTGGAGATAAATTGTTAATAAGGTGCATTTTAGACCAAGCAAAATACTTATTGATTATGTAGTTATTAAAGAAAATGAAAATGATGGTAAGAAACAATTTAATTGGATAAAAATGCCTAAACAATAAACCTTCATCATGAGAAATTCCTTTCCTTATATACAAAGAAATCCCATCAAATCACTGTCATTGGGACTATGCTTTAATGACTAGACAATATTAGTTCCAACAAGTCATTTCCAATATAGAAAGCATCACGGATTTTCTGTTCAAAGTCTAGCTGGACTAGAACCATGTAAATGTGTTTGGAAGCATCTGAGAGCAATGTAAAGAGAAGAAGGAGCTTATGATTGTGTAGCAAAGTTGAGAACAGCAAGAATAAAGCTTTGTTTCCTAGGAATAATCAACTCCGGAGGAAATTTTACTGCTCTAGGATTCTAGATTATTCTAGAATCTAGTTGATTTTTTTTTTGACAATATCTGAAAATTCTGACACAGTAAGGGAATTATATGTTAGTATATGGAAAATTTCTTCTAAGGCAAAAGGAAGTGTGAGAAACTCTTTGATTAATCTGTGTAAAATTAACCTTCTGTTTCCTAAATTTATCTTATCTTGAGCTGAAATTTTGCGGTACAGTGTCTGACATGAAGATTGAAATTACTTCAGCTTCATTTAGGGACAAAAGAAATGTTCTTTTAATTTTAGTTTTGATGTTTTAAATACAGGAATGCATAAAAATGAAAGATTGATGGAATTAAATTTAACTCTAGAATAAGACAATGAATGTCACAGAGCTCCTAGAACATTAGGTTTGAACTAGATTCAAAATTAATTAATAGTAAACATTCAAAGCAATGATGATGAGAACAAAGTAAATAAAATTTTAGATTTTAAAGACAGTGATTATTTTTCAGGATTAATAGGCTCATCAGAGACAGTCGTAACATAAAGCTATAAGCTTGTTGATGTAGTTAAATTGTATAGAGGGGATTATGTCCCAGATGCTTTGGCATAATCACCATTATCAAAGAATAATGGCCTCTTAGTTATCACAATATGCATCTGCCATTCCATCCTAAAAATCCAGGATAATCTCTTTTTTGTTAATTGGCTGACTAGTGTTTTTAAAATTTTTTAAATTTTTAATTGTTATGAGTACATAATTGTTGCTTACATTTGTGGGGTACATGTGATGTTTGATATAGGCATACAATGTGTTATGATCAAATCAGGGTAAGTGGGATATCTATCACCTCAAACATTTTTCATTTTATTTTGTTAAGAATACTCCAATTCTACTATTTTACTTATTTTAAAATATACAATAAATTATTTTTAATCATGGTTGCCTATTGTGCTACTGAATACTAGATCTTATTCCTTCTATCTAACTATATTTCTGCACCCATTAACCATCCCTCTTTATCCTTCCTCCCTGCTACCTTTCCCACCTCTGGTAACCATCATTCTACTCTCCACCTCCATGAGATCAACTTCTTTTTAGCTCCCACATATGGGTGAGAACACGTGATATTTGTCTTTCTGTGCCTTGGTTATTTCACTTAACATAATTTCCTCGAGTTTCATCCATGTCATTGTACAAAACAGGATTTCACTCTTTTTTATGTCTGAATAATATTCTATTGTGTATGTGTACTACCACATTTTTAAAAATCTGTTCATCCACTGATGGACACTTAAGTTGATTCATCTTTTGGCTATTGTGAAAGTGCTACAATAAAAATGGGAGTGCAGATATTGCTTTGATATACTGATTTCCTTTCTTTTGGATATATACCCCAAAGTGGAATTGCTGGATAATATGGTAGTACGATTTTTAGTTTTTTGAAGCACCTCCATACCGTTCTCCATAGTGGCTGTACTAATTTATATTCCCACCAACAGTGTATGAGGGTTCCCCTTTCTCCAGCATTTATTACTGCCTGTATTTTGGATAAAAGTCATTTTAACTGGTGTGAGATGATATCTCATTATAGTTTTGATTTTCATTTCTCTGATGATTAGTGACGTTGAGCATTTTTTTCATCTACCTCTTGGCCATTTGTATATCCTCTTTTGAGAAATGTCTATTGAGATCTTTTATCCATGTTTTAATTGGATTATTTGATTTATTTCCTATTGAATTGTTTGGGCTCTTTATATATTCTGGTTATTAATCCCTTGCCAGATAGTTTCCAAACATTTTCTCCCATTCTGTGGGTTGTCTCTTCACTTCGTTTATTGTTTCCTTTGTTGTGCAGAAGCTTTTCAGGTTGATGTGATCCCAACTTGTCCATTTTTTGCTTTGGTTGCCTATGATTTTGAGGTCTTACTCAAAAAAGTCTTTGTGCAGACAAATGTCCTGGAGCGTTTCCCCAATATTTTCTTCTAATAGTTTCATAGTTCAGGTTGTAGATTTAAGTCTTTAATTCATTTTGATTTGATTTTTGTATATGGCGAGTCTAGTTTCATTCCTCTGAACATGGATATCCAGTTTTCCCAGCACCATTTATTGAAAAGACTGTTCTTTCTCAAATGTATAGAACTGATCAGTTCAGTAAAGTTGCAGGATATAAAATCAAGGTGCAAAAATAAGTATCATTTCTATATACCAATAGCAAACAATCTGAAAAAGAAATCAAGAAAGTAAATCCATTTATAATAGCCATGAATAATAAGATACCTAGGAATAAACTTAACCAAAGAAGGGAAAGATCTACACAAAGAAAAGTATAAAACATTGATGAAAGAAATAGAAGAGGACACACAAAAAATGGAAAGATATTCCACATTTATTAATTAGAAGAATCGATATTATTAAAATGTCCATACTACCCAAATCGATCTACAGATTCAATGCAAATTCTATCAAAATACTAATGACTTTCTTCACAGGAATAGAAAATAATCCTAAAATTAATATGGAACCACAAAGGACTCAGAATAGCCAAAGCCATCCTGAGCAAAAAGAACTAAACTGAAGAAATCACATTATCTGTTTTCAAATTATACTACAGAGCTACGGTGACCAATACAGCATGATACTGGCATAAAAACAGACACATAGACCAATGGAACAGTATAAAGAACCCAGCAATAAATCCACACATTTACAGTCAACTCATTTTCCACAAGAGTGCTAGGATAATCTTGATAGAACCAGAATTGAAAGCTACTATTACTACTCTCCTGATTCATCTGCTGAAGTTCTAGTAGGTATTTAGAAAATTGGATAAAGAAATGAGTGAATGAAACTGTGACCCTAAAACAAGCATCTGAAAGAACATATGGATCTCTCTCTACTTACAAAAATAATTAGAACTGCTTCTTTCTTGAGGTAGACCACATGTATCGCTATCAACATAATCATAATTTTTATTTCCAGTAGGTGCTCATGTCAACTTAACATTGAGTTAAAAGGTCCAAAATTGTGATACACTTAAATGGCTCTCCTAAATACAGATGGTTCATGACTTAACAATGGTTCATCTTAGGATTTTTCGACTTTACAATAGGTTTATTGGGCTATGACCCCATCATAGTTGAGGGACATCTAGACTTACCATGGGTTGACTTATGATCTTTTGACTTCATAATGGGCATTAAATGCATTTTGACCTACAATACTTTCAACTTACAATGGGCTTATTGGGATGTAACACTATCCTTAAGTCAAGGAATATCTGTGTTATCATGCAAAATATAGTAAGAAAATCTGTGTCCCTTGAAATTTGAACCTTGAATGTCAACAAAAGAGTGAGTTGCTATGATAATTTTGGTTAAGTGAGTTGTGCTGGTGTCTGGGGGAAAAATGACTCAGAGGACAGAGATATCATGTTTTGAATTTCTATGAGATCTCTTTTTATTTCTTGACCTTTTCTACCTCAATATCTTTCTTTACACTGGGTAATAATCAAATTTTGAAAAACACAGGTCATGCTCTCAGGAGAACAACTCTGATCCCTTTGATTATTAGTGTGGGTTTTCTCCAACAAGGGATCCTGATTGCTTGCCAGGTAATCTCATTTTATCAAATAGTTTTAGCATGCTAAAAAGTAAAATGAAATAAGAACCCAGAACCTCATAAAATGGCACCCAATAGAATTCTGCAAGAGAAAAATGAAACAGGGTGAATTAGCAAAGTGGATTACACTCCTCATTCCAATGTCCAGAGACACTGTGATTCTGTTCTACCCGCTGGGAAGGAGGTGCCCTTATCTCATATTCAGTCATTCTTGGCTCAGAAGATCGTAGGGAAGCTGGTGTTACTCTAAGCTCAAAATTTGAATTTGGTGCTAATTCAGGATATATTCAGTCTTTGGCTTGAGCCCATAGCACAGGAAACCTAATTTGACATTTTAAGTTCCCCTTTTCAAGTTTTCAGTATGAGAGCTCAGTTTGATTTGTAGGTGAGAAAAAAGAAACATTTATTTCTCTGGAAATTATCTTAGGATACTCTCTCAATGAAAGGATGTGTGACTGTTTGACATCAAGTTCAAGCCACATTGGCACTTTATGGGGCAACAGTTGCAAGCTGACTTCTTTGTGGGTGTGATATTTGGACATGCCTCAGCCAGTGTCTTGAACATATTTTTATACCCTTTTTAATTTGTTGCCAAAAAATGAGAAATCAGTAGGTCTCAGTGACCCAAAAACCAAGAGTTGAGACATAGTAAACTGACAATGTTGAAATGTAACTTCAACAATCACAATATTTGTAATGATAACTAGTGTTACCTTTTATATTTTAAATGTACTTTGTCTAAATAAACTGTGGCACATCCAGACAATAGAATATTATTCAGTGCTGAAAAGAAATGAGCTATCAAGCCATGAAAAAACATGGAGGAAACTTAAAAGTATATTATTACGTAAAAGAAGTCAATCTGAAAATGCTATAAACTGCGTGATTTCAACTATATGACAGCCTGGAAAAGGCAAAACTATGGAGACAGTAAAAAGATCAGTGGTTGCCTGGGGTTGAGGATGAACAGGTGAAGCACAGAGGACGTTCAGGACACTGAAACTGTTCTGTATGATACCACAATGTAGATCTGTGTCATTACACAATTATCAAAAGCCATAGAACATACAACACAAGAGTGAATGCTAATGTGAACTATGGACTTTGGGTGATAATGATATAATGATGGATGATCGTCAGTTGCAACAAAAGTAACATTGTGGTGTCAGATGTCAACGGTGGAGGAGGTTGTGCTTTTTGGGAACTCTGTACTTTACGCTCAATTTTGCTGTGAACCTAAAACTGCCCTAAAAATAAAGTTTACTAATTAAAAAGGTACTTCCTCATTTAATCTTAATTTTGATAATCATATGATGTGGTTAAAGCATGTTATTTTTACTTTTAGCAAAGACTGATACAGTGCCTACTCATTCTTGTAGGCACCAGGCTCGTGGTACTGAGCAGTCCTTGCCCCATGGAACTTACGCAGCTCTGTTGATTTAACTACTAACCACTTTAAAACTCAAACCTAGTTCTTTTAATTTCTTACCCTGTAGTCTTTCTACTACATATCGCAACCTCCTTGTAATTGAGCCTCGCCAGGCAGAACTGACTACAAACATATGAGACAAGATTGGAGTTAAGTGGTCAAGCAAAGCATTCTCAATGAAAAATCATAGAGAAAAGAACACCAAGATATGAAGTACTATACCTAGGCAAGGGGGAATCACTTGAACCCCATAGATACCTAAAAACTATTTTAAAATATGAAATATTGAAAAATGAAAAAAATTGCTTTTGGATGTGATGGTGCCTTAGAAACACTTTTTGTAGATGGTTTGTTTTCACAACTGCAGAAAAGAGTAATTTTCAGAAGTATTTCTAGAATTTCCATGGTAGATTTGACCAATATGTAGTCATTTATAGCTTGGCTGTACAATGAATCTTTTTTCTTTAAAAAATATGTCTTTTTAAATAGACTATCTGGAAGAAGTTTAAAGGGAATGTGTTGATACTTAACTCTATTATAACAAACATTAGATGTGTTTAAAGTCTTTTGTCAAAATCAGTCTAGATCTCACCAAGATTATTTTAAATTACAGAAATTCATTTCACCAACATCATTCCTTTATCATCAGGATCTGCCTCTGCTTTGGCTAAATTAAATATTTTTTCAAAACCACAATTTAATTATTTTTGAATCACCCATTAAACAACTCCACCTTAAAAATTGGAATTAAGTCCAGATTAATTATAATAAAAAGAACCTTTGGCATATCTCTGAGGTTCCACCCTACGGTTTTCCAGTTTTATCACATTATAAAATAAACTACATTTCTGTGCTTATAATTAAGTAACGTTGACTTCTACTGTTAGGTGGTAGAAAGAGCATGGCTTTGGAGTCATATCTGCTTGGATTGCAATCCTCACTCTGTGTTTGTGTTGCCTTGAGCAAATCACTTAGTTTCTCTGTCCATTCTCTAATTCCTCTGTGAAACTGGCTTAGTAGTATCTACTGTCTCAAAGGATTATGTGAGCCCCTCTACATAAAACACCTGCTTTGGATGAGAGCATTTATCAGGACACAATTTAATATTCATTACCGAATTAAATGAAGGGTAGAGTTAGTATTGTTTTGGTTTCTTTTGATAATACAGAGGAATTATTGGTAGCTGGTATTTTGACTTCTCATTGTAATGATATTCTTACTGTCTCATGCAGGACTTGCTTTGGGATCCTTGACTTTCTCAAATATATCACGGGGTACCCCTTGATTCACACACCCAGTCTGTGAACTTGATTGAACTTTACATTTCTGCCTCCTAGAGACAATGGTTCTCTAGAAGGATTTCTAACCACAAGGGAGGCAGAGGTGGGGGGAGAAAAGAACTGAGAAGGATTAAACAGCAGCCTCCTACCAGATTAATTTTTCTCTGTCTCCTGATGTTAGTCATTATTTCTCCATGATACTGTTTTCATTCCAAGTATTACTTATTACCCATGGCTTGCAGTTCAATAGCAGAACAGTTAGTGCTGGATTGTGGTTATTGTTCTTTTACATAATCCTGCCCTTCCAGCATCTTGCCAAAGGTGCTTATGATCTCACTATGATAATAGATACTTGATTACTTGACAAAGTCTTTTGCAGTTTTCTGGTATTTTCCTCCATATTTCCAATAACTAACTGTCTTCCCCTCTCTGTAATATGCCTCATTGCATTCACAGCCTTGAATCAGGTATCTCTTTAACAGGGTTTTGAGCCAAATATTCTGCTTTTTCATATTAACCAGACTGTACCATGGATGTATTTCATATGTTAAGCAGATTTTTTTCCAGGCAATGGTTTAATTCTTGGTGAGCTTTAGTCCAGCATTTACTCACAAGTTTTTGTATCTGGTAATGAAGGGGAATAGGGAACATTCTAAAAATTGAACTGGAGTTCTTACTGGTGGTGTGAACTACAATGGAAAACCAAAATTTCTTGAAATATCAGCAGGTGTTAGTTTTTGTGATCCACATCCCTTTTCTATACAAATTAAAATTAAAATTAAATTTTATAAATTTATAATATTTATAGGAAAGTACAACAAAAAATTTAATATAATATTCATTTTCCCACCAGTAAGAATGAACCGCTGTTGACAGTTTTGGTGCATTTACTTCCCATTCTCATTGCTTTTTGTTTTAATAAAAAAATCACTGTGCAATTTTTATAAAATTGATTTGTGCTAATACTATGAGTCAAACAATACAGAAAAAAATAAAATTAAAAAAGTTAAAAAAATTCAACCATTCCCACTGCCCCAGACCCAACATCATTACTATTTAGTGAAAAACATTACAGACCTCTTTCTTTTAGAACTTTTTCCTTATTTCTTCTCAAAATATAAAATATTAACTAGTGTGTATATATATATATATATCAGTGTTATAATTTCTGGAACACATTGCATTTAGGTTTTCAATGAAAAGTTCAATTTTTTCTTCATTTCATAAAATTTTGCTGTTATTGCATCCATGAATAAAAATTTGATTCCGTTTATTGGACTTTGAACTTAGTAGATCACAAAGATAACTTTGTAAATAACGAAGTACAGCACAATTCGCAATAGCAAAGACGTGGAAACAGCCCAAGTGCCAATCGGTACATGAGTGGATTGACAAAATCTGGCATATGTATACCATGGAGTTCTACTCAGCCACAAGAAACAATGGTGATCTAGCACCTTGGGAGCCTGCTGACTGCCAGAGATGTGAGGGAGGGAGAAACACACCATCCATCTACCCTTTTTGCTGGACTCCAGCCTCTCGGGGGTTGACCTCTGCCAATATCTTGCTCCTCCTTGTTCTGCTCTACAACTTCTTTCCGTGGACTCTCTTGTGGGTTCTGGTACTTTTCCCTCAGAATTATAACCAATCTATGATTTGTTTGTTTTTTCTTTTTCATCTAAAACTGTTCCTTCTTTCTGGGACCATCTGGCAGCGGGTCTCTCTGGTCAGCCATCTTGTCTCTCTTTCAAAGTAACGTTTTGAACTCGAAGTGCATTTGCAATGCTAAATCTGAAAGTGTTTGTTGATGAATATAAACTGTTGTAATCCACTCGCTGGGGGTTAATCACAATGGTGTGTGGCCGTCACACTCCAGAATCATCAGTCCTCCTATCTTTTGTGATTGCCCTTTTAATTGAGCACACTTTTACTAAAAACTATTTTTAAAGGAAAACAAAAGATTTTCGAATCCAATATATCTGTCTTTAACTTTCATTTGCAAAAAGTGGAGAAAAAAGGTTTGCCTGAGGAAATACTGCTTTAAACTGTACTCTAATTACTTACACATGCAAATTTAAAATTTGCCAAAACTGAGATGCTTTATTTGGGTCTCTGTTTAAAGAGGCAGCTCTGGAAATCTTTCAGTGGCTTAACGCATTCCAAAGAATTGGCTAGCCTCATAAAGGTATAGTATTATCATAAATACACATAATTTCTTGCATTATTTTTTAAGGATTTTACATGTTTTAATAATTCAAGTATAACATTCACTAAAACAGGTGGTAAAGGTTGTTTACATTCATTTTACAGGCAGTAAACTGGTTGCAGTTAGACTTAAGTTTACGTAGACTTTATTGATAACCCGGAAATATGAATTAGTAAAATAGGCCCTTTACTATTAATAGAATGGTCATACACATTAATACCTCATCGTGTCTTTTAGTCTAAGACCAATTAGAGCTGGAGTAAAATCTACTTCTTCCCTCTCCATTCATTTCTCTTTCCTTTTAAAAACAGTTTATAGATCCTCTCTTCACATTAAAGAACATGATTTGGGCAAAAACTACATAAACGCCTTAAAGCTAATTTGCTTTTGTTCCTGCTTTCTTAATTCTCCTTTCAATTACTTTTTATTTACTTAGGTCTCTAAGGGACTTTTTCATATGTCGATGCCTTTGAGAACTCTGACTATAGGTACAAGATATAATGTCTTTTAGCCTGAGTCATGATAAACTGCACTGAATGGTTTTGCAGTATGAAAAAAGTCACATCTTAAATTATGTGCTGAACATATGGAATTGTATGTCATGATTTTACATCCATAACATGTGTGTTTGCACATATTGGTGGGGGTATACCTTATTCAGTTTTGGAATTTGTAGATATAATTACAGGTGGACTTTTAAATGCTAATTTATTTGGAACATTGAACTTTTTGCACCTCTATGGGATGTTTTATATGTAATCAGCACTCTTTATGTTTGTCTTTCTCACTTTTGCCACTCTTTTTACTGGGAACATCTTAAAAGGGCTTTTTGTTTTGTTTTTGTTTTTGTTTTCTCCTTTCTTTTACCCCTCATCTTTCTGAGCTCAAACAACCATTCGGATCTGATGTGACTTTATGGTTAGGTCAATTCTTTAATTGTGTGGTTCAGTGTTGCATGACAAATAAGACACTCTGGGTTTATAAAATCCCAGAATTAGCATTACAGTAGAGTGGCAAGGAACTAGAATGATGAGGGATAGGGAAAGATTAAATGGGGCACCAAATTCTCTGTACGGCTACAGTATTTCTATTTCTATCAAGAGGGCCATTGTGCTGCATCTTATATTCATTTTTCATAAGGGTGTTAACCATCTGGTTCCTCTTGTTTTTCCCTTCTCGCTCATTCACATCTGTTGCTTCTTCATTGTTCTACAAAAGCTTACATTCCATATTCAATGTTCATTTCCATAAAAATTCCATATTCATGAGAAAGCCTAGATTTTACCTGTAGGTCTTCTAAGATAATTACAGTGAAACTGCAGCCGAGGTCACAAACAAGAACAGATCCAGATCCACCGTGCTCACTGCCATGGAAATCCCTGGCAAGGAATAGCTGCTGGTCGTGTTTTGCTTGTCGGAACACTCATTTGAAAGAAGCAGCAGAGCTAGCAGTCTGACACATCCTTCCTGGTTGGGTCACCACATTAAGTGTGCTTAGCTATTTGTACAGCTATCTGGAGAGAAAGAGCATGTTAAATTGGAAACAGATGGGCAGAATGACACACATAGCCCTGGAATTCACAGTGCAGTGCAGCAGAGTTCAGTCAGGTGCTTGACATCCTGACAATCTTGTCTCTGTAGGAAAAGGAAAGAAAACACCTGGAGACCCTGGGTCTGGTGGTGGTAAGTTCACATTTGGGGCCATTTGCTTTCTGATTTGCTCAGATTAGTTTCTCTCTGTTTTCCTTTAAGTAGATCTTTCCATCTACGATCTTTTTCCTTCCATCATCCTCATCACCCATCTCTTGCCTCCATCCTTTTATCCTCCTCCCCTCCCAAATCAATTTAAAATAAAAACTCTAGGTAGGTAGCAAGTTAGAGGAAATGTGAAAATTCTCACCATTCTTTTCCCTGGATACTGGAGTTTCTTTGTGCTCTCTGTGATTACCAAGCTTACTAAATACTACTACATTTAAAATAAAGCATTCCAATGAAAATTTCATGAAGAATATATTCATACTATTTGACTATAAAGCCACTAAAAAGTAATTTGACAAGTGAAAATCAGTAGTTTTTGATTTCTTGAAATGTAGTTGTGTCAGAGCAAGTATACAAAGCAACTTATATCAAATAATTATTTAGAAATTAGTATTCTTCTCTAACTTTCCTGTTGGCTGTAGCTATATTATTTAATAAAAACATTAATATGAGAAGGGATAAATGTACTTGGACATTTTCTCAGGTATGAAGCAGTATAGCTTCTTATAAATAATGATCAACCAGGACCTAGGAGGCCTTGTGTTTTATCTTGACTTTGCTATTAACTTGTTCTTTTCATTTTATTTTTTAATAAGATGAGGGTGGTCATTAGAATCCTGGCTAGATTCAAGAGAACACAGTGGGCTCAAATGGGTTAAGTACTTTTGGTAAGTTAATGAGGGAAAGAGGAGCTATATGAATATTTGGTTTAGGTCTACGTTGGGGAGGTTGTTACAAAGGTTACAAACCTGTAGGGGAAGGTGTAGTTAAGGAGGTAGTATATACGAAGGTATTAGAATGAAAAATAGTGGAGACCTTCCTGAGCTGTTGCAAAAGACAACTCAAGCTTTAAAATAATAATGAATCAAATGTCCAGGGATAAATGTCAATTAGAATCCAAAGTGTAAAAAGAGGAAGTGAATAAAAACTTAACAAGGCAGTCTCAAAAAGAGTTTTCAAGTGGATAAAAAGTAACCTTTGAAAAAGTCAGAAGAATATGTTTGCTTATAATTTGTCCAGAGCAACATGTTGTTGACTAACAGCATGTCCCTCTAAATCAGCACTGTTGACATTTTGAACAGAGAAATTCTTTGCTGTGGGGGGTAGTCCTGCGTTGTAGGATGATTGACAGCATCCTGTCTCTATCCTCTGGACGCGGATAACAACCCCACCTCAGTCACGAGAATCAGAAATGACCCCAGACATTGTCAAAAGTGCCCTCACTTGAGAACCACTGCTTTAAATTAACTAATAATTTTTGAGAGGCCAGAGAGCCTAATGGTTAAGCTCAGGCTCTGGAGACTGGGATCTAGAACTGGATTTAAGTCCCGGTTCCCTACCTTAGTCACTGTAGGCCTTGAGCAAATGACTTATGTAAGTACTAAGTAAGTTACTTTCGAAGCCTCACTTTCTTCATTTGTAAAATGGGACTAATAAGAGAACCTACTTCCTAGGGTTATTGTGAAGATTAAATGAGCCAACACATGTGGAGCATTTAGTGTAGTACGTGGCATGTGGCAGCTACTCAATAAATTCTAGAAATTGTTCTATTATTTGACAGTTACAAAAGGGGACATAGTAAGAAGAGATGAACATGGTTATTTCTGAAAGTAGACTCTTGGGCATCAAGGAATCATGGAAAGCAAAATATCTGGGTATCATTCTACAAAAGCATTTGGAGGCAGTAGCCAGGTAAATCAGTCAGTCAACAAATATTATTCGATCATCTGTTAGATGCCAAGTAATATTCTAATGTTGAGCATATAGACGTGAGCAAGACAAAGTCCTGCCTTGAAGATATCACATATTAATGGGAAAGACAGAAAGGTAACAGAAATGACTTAAAACTAGTGTGGTGTAGCAGCCACTGTTGGTTTTCCATCGGAGTTCATTCTTCTCTTCTTCTACCATAACATGTCACATGGCTTCCGAACTACACTGAATTTCTAAATATTGATACACTAAGTAGTGCAGTGGCCTTTTGAGTAGCTCTTTCCAATGGTCCATGAGCAGAAGTGAAGTGTGCCACTTCTAGGTCTTTCTCACATGGTTTTTAATGCTTTTTATTTCTTTTTGTGAGCTTTAAGGTCGCAGTGATGATCAGAGTGACAAGAGCAATGGTGGAAGTCATGTGTTAAAATTGGGAGAGCCGATGTCAGTGTGGGTCCCTGAATGACTGTATGGAGCAAAGCCTCCCACCCGGGCTGCAAGCTGCAAGTTTTGCTTGGTTATTCACTGAAAGAGAAGTGAACCCCTATTGTGTTAGAGCCATTACATCTTGGTTTATTTGTTAAACAATTTTGGTTACCAAATGAACACAGGTTATCTGGAAAGGTTCCTGTGATGAGAGAATATTCAAACTGAAATCTGACAGAAGGAAAAAAGGCACCATATGTGCTTCTAGAAGATTGTTTTTAGGGGCAAGAAGAGCTAGTGCAAGGGAGCTGTCCTTGACAAGTGGCTAGAGCCTGACATCACAGCCCTACGATACAGAGGATCCATGCTGGAAGGTGAGCTACAGGTAGAAATGGCATCAGGATAAAACGCAAGTGTGGCTTCTGGATCTATTTGGTTTATAAAGTACTCCTTGGTGACTGGAAGGATTTCTTTCTCTTTTCCCGGAGAAACAAAAGGTTCTCCCCAAACATTTTTTGTGGAAATCTGACACTTTAATTAGCATATATACATCCAACACCTAGTAGTTATATGTTGTTTAGATAAAAAAATTCAATTGAATTTAACTTGAGCAAAGACGTCTGCAATCAATTGACATAGATTGGTGAGGGCTCCTGATTCATCTTGCAGAGATTAAAAGAGAAACTATTTTTCAAGTTTTTTGACAAAATCACCAATAATACAAGTTCTAGGGAGGCCATAAGTGTCCTGGTAGTGATAATGGTGTTGGGCCTTCACGGAAACTTACTTGATGCTTAGTGTTTGAAGGTACGATCTTTAGTTCTTTCTGAGATATAGTTTTTATATATATATATCTATTTTCAAATTATCTACAGATTTTGAGAATATAGAAAAATTCCATGAAGTGTTAGTATTTCTTTTATTAGGAAAAGTCATTTGTGCTCAGTACTATGAAGCCAACCCCATAATATGGCTGTTTATGGAAATAGAGGCCACTTTTTGGAAACAGCCAATATTTTCTTGTTCTTTTATTTAACAAAAATCATATTGATGTTCTGTGATACTTTTAATGTTAAGTTGCATGATCATAGATTAAATGAAATTGAAATAAATTATAAAGCAACAATTTTACTGTATGATGGCTTCTCAGATCCAGTGTAATTCTTCAAATTCCCTCTGAGTCAACATAACCCTGTGATGCTCCCATCTCAGAAGCGAAGATTCATTCTCCATTGCCATGTAAATCAACAAGATCATCTAAAGTAGATTATGAATGTGAGTTGGAGGGCTTGATGGTCTGAAAAGGAAAGTGAAGAAAGTTTAGTATGTAACATTTTGCAGTGCTAGTCTCAGTGACTTATTCTTATGAGGAACTTAGAAGAATAAAGTTTGGATACTCTTATCTGTGATCTTTGTAGGGTTGCTTCCTCCTATCCATTGCTGTAGTCAGGGCACAGCTCCCATTACATGGCAGATGTGGAACAAATGTTTGTTGAAAGAGAGCTAATGGAAAAATGAGTCGCTTTGCAATATTGAAGAGAATGGCATACTAGGCTGATAACATTGGTCATATACCTAAGACTTTCAGGGGATGTGGTTTTTCCTTTTGAATTTTATTACATAGTCCCAAGGATCCATTGATTTCTTAGAGAAGAATCAGGCAAGCATTTCCTTTCCAAGCAGTTTTGTCCATGGATTGCGTTTTCAGTTTCTATATTCTCTGCTTATTTTTGATGGCATATTCTAAAGAAGCCCCAACTCTTCTGGTGGGAGTGTGCGAGAAGAGCAAATCAGCTCACAGTCATCACAATAGTCTCATTTTTGCTCCCTGTATATCTCTCTCATGGGTATGGAGTTCAGAGTGAGACTGGAGATGAATATTTGACAGCAGATTGAACCCTGGGGTGCTTTTCACTCACAAAATCTTTATTCTAGAGATTCGAGAAATCAAGCTATATTCTAGTACATGCTTATCCACAGGCACCTACCTTCAACACCAGTTTAACCTGTCATTCTAACTTATGTATATTTTTAACAATTCATTTGTTGCTGCAGAACATTTGCTGCTGTGGTTCAGAATGAGTCTATAGTTCGTTTCTGTACACTGTTAAAAATGGCAGTGGTGATGTATCAATCTGATGGCATTTTCCAGGATATCTGGAAGGTCAAAACTGACTTTCATAAAATGATGCAGAAAAAAGCATCTTAAACCATTTCTTAATGTTGCAAGCTAAGTGATGCAGATGTCTATAGTGAAGACATGAATAAAACAAATTGTATCTCTTCCCTCAGACCTTGACTTACCCTAATATACCCACTGCTGTGCCTCAGATAGGAGGCAGACTCCCTTTCAGTACCTTTTCAAACCAAGCTTCAAATCAGTGGCTGGCACTGGGTGGGTGCTGTTGAATGAAAGCTTTCTGGGTTTTGATCCTGGTGATTCATCTAAAGTTTATCAAAAGTGTATGTAGACATTCAATTAAAAGGTATATTTTGGAACACTGGGTTTTAAGCCTTGTTTAGGCTGTTGATTGTGTCTAAGCCATGTTATGTAAATTCCAGAGGAACTTCTGAGATCAAAGGAGAAAGATCCAGCTCTTTCTGTAATAGGAGTACAGTTTTGTTTCTGCAGACTCTAGCATTACTTTTCTGAGTTTATAAATGGCTCCTTTTTTCATATTACCTTGTATGATGTCATGCAATGCTAAGTATATTTTGATTGCTACATTTATATTTATATATAGATGGAAATTACTTGAATATAACATTTCAAACTTGAAAATTCGCAGAAATGCTCACTTGAAACGATAGCAAAATCATTCTTGTAGTTTCTTTCAAAATAGATTGATATTTAAATAGTTTGAGAATGCTCAGTTTTTGCATGTCTGTAGGCCTGGCAAAGCTTCCTGTATATTTTGCTCCTTGTGTGTAGATGAGATGATGATATATTTTATCCCAAATAAACAAACAAAGCAAGGACTCAAGACTCGACAGAAGTTAATGCAGGTTCTAAATTATGAAAAAGTGATGAAGACAGTTAAATATGGATTCTTTGCATGTTCTTTGGATCAATTATTATTTTGTTTGAATGTCCTCCCTCTTTTACAGTCCTGTCTATTAAAGTGATGGTTCATTTGTACTGAATTGTAAACAAGAGGCAGAAAACAGGCAGATGAAAGGAAAGGAAATAAGCTAATTCATTTAAACCAAATTTTAAAGAAAACTGATCTCCCAAATAGGACTTTGCACATTTCTACAGCCTCTGAGCCACAGTATCAACTGTTGTCAACACTATTTATGTGGAAAATTGCACCGACATAGGGTAATTGGTTCTGCAATATAATGTAACACGATGAAGCAAAATAGCCTATCCAGGGTGCCTATCCAGGGTACTCAATACCGTAACTAGGCAGAAGTCCAGACGTAATATAAAACTCAGGAAGGATACTTCAAAACATATTTTGGAAGTGAAGTGAAACAGGGTGTGAGAAGGAAGTTTTGGATATTTTTAAGTTTGACATGATGATCAGCTTCTAGTAACATTTTCAAATTGGTTAGAAAAAGAAGGAGTAGCAAAGACTGATTTTGCCTTTACCACTCTGGGACTAGAAAGGTTTAATTTCTCCAGCATTTAATGGATGGGCGTTGGCCCAGAGCATCTGGGACTAGATACGGCGCCTTGAAATGAATTCCCTGGTGGGTGACTGATCCCAGAGTAGTGAGGAGCCACGTCTACTTTTTTGATGAGAAATTTTATGTCTGCTCTTCTTAGATAAAATTAAGATAATTACAAATTAAGATGACAACAAATTCCACTGCTATATTCCTATACAGCCCTCACCTACTTAGTGTTCAAATACTAAATCCCAACCACCAGGAAACTGCATAATTCTGCAAAGATCAGAAATATGCAGTTCTTTCTCCAAAGAAAAATAATCTTTATTTTAACCAATTTTTGTATTCTTCTTTCTATCTTAGAGATTTACTATTCAAAGAAATTAATAGCCAAATGTGGGAGAAAGGATTCATATCTATTGAAAGTTTACTATATGTTTGGCATTTCACATGCATTTCATTATTTCAGTTACTGTAAGGTACTGAGAAAGTCCAAGTAATTGTAAAACTTATGAATAGTTGAGCTGATTTGACAGCTTGATAAGTCTGTTTGATTCTAAAACCCATGCTTTGACCAGCATAGAGCCTGTATCTTATAAAAGAAAAGAATCATTGATGCTTGAAAACATACATTTAATAGAACTGAGAAACACATATCTTGATTTTGAGTTTATATGTAGTCTCAAAAGTGACTTAAAAAGTGACTTACATGTTGCTCTTGAAATATATAGAGCAGTGCTTCACGACATTTTTCAATTTTTAAAAGTTAACTTTTTTATTGATATATAATTCACAAACCATAAAATTCACCATTTTAAAGTGTGCAATTCAATTAGCATATTCACAAGATTGTGCAGCTATCACCTCTATTTAATTCCAGAATGTTTTCATTAGAAAAGAAACCCCATAACCATTAAGTAGTCACTGCCCATTCCCTGCTCCCCCCAACCCTGGCAACCACTAACCTAGTTTCTGTCTCTAAAGATTTTCCTATTCTGGACATTTCATATGAAAGGATTCATACAGTATGTGGCCTCTTGCGTCTGACTTTTTTTACTAAGCATGATGTTTTTAAGGTTCTTCCATGTTGTAGCATATGTCAATACTTGATTCCTTTGCTTCACAACCTTTTTAAAAATTTCATTATCACTCCCCTAAGGCAACTTTGTAGACAGTTTTCCTTCTGATTGCTCCCCCATCCATGAAGTTTTCATACCACAGGTATATTGTATATCCTATTTAGTATTATGTACTGTGACTCCTGGAGGACCACCAAGCATTGTAGTAAAAATGTTTACCCCCTTGGGGGGAATATTGCATGTTGGGGGGAATGTAGCCCACTGCTTTAATAGCCCCCTCCCTTCCCCTTAGCTCATCACTAGCTGTTCAGAGGGGCAGGCAGAGTAGAGAAAGCACAGCTTCGCACCTGGACAAATCCTGCCTGGATTCTGGTCCTGTCACTGTTCCTTATGAGAACTAGGGTAAGTGATGTAACCTCTCTGAGCCCCAGTTTGCTCTTCAGGAAAATGGACTTATAATTCTAACTCATAAAGTTGTTATCAAAGTGGAAAAAATAACATCTTTGAAGTCCCTAGCAGGGCCAGCCGAATCCTCAAAAAGTGTTAGGTCCTTTACTTTCCTTCTATGGAGACATCACTAGACTGCATTTTGTGGAACTAGGCCTAAGAGAGTCAGCCCAGAATTTGGGAAACTTGGGGTCTGGTACAAACTCTGTACCACATAGACACATGGTTTTCTCTCTGTAAAATGCAAGGGCTCATTTCTAAGTTGCATTTTAGGCTTTACAGTGTGTGATATTGTAATACCATAGCAGGCCCTCCCAGGCACATAAAAGAGTTAATCACATTTAAAAATTTTGTTGGAACTTTTAATCTCCATGCCAAGAATTTTGTAACAATGTTTTCCCCCTTCATGCATCCTTTAGGATCTGAATATCAAGAGTTAATAACTGCATATAGCCATGAGTGATACCAATTGGCCCGATAAGAGGAAATTTAATTTGGGCTGAAAACTGTATTCCCTAGTGATTTCCTCAAGATCATTTTTCTGGAAACATAGATAAAAGAAACTGCCATGTTTCTAATTTCACTTTATTTTTAGCTATTATAGAGTGGACATAGAAATGATATTAGATAATTACAGCTTATTTTAAAGAATAAAAACTATTAGAAAGTAAACAATTTTTTTCCCACGTGCTAAAGTGTTAACATCAGTCAGGATTCAGTGCACAACAGGAACAGGCAAACGTTGGGTGAGCAAGCAGTCTGGTCATTGGAAGTGGTTATGCTTCCCAGGGAACACGAAAGAGCTTGCTTAAGTAGGCTAGGAAAGATGAAACATGGAGATAGTTGAAAGCTCCTCTTGGATTATGGGCATTATGTTCTGTGTAGATATTTGCATTCTTATTTATTTGGAATTATTTCAGAGAAACAAGAATGCGTAAAGGATACTCTAATGAGCAGGCACGTATCCACAACTGATCATGCAAAGAAAATGTTACAAACCCTGTTGGAATTCCTTATGTGCCTTCTCCTAATTGCAATTCCTTTCTCCCTGTTGAGGTCTATACTCTTATGAATTTGATACTTATCATTCACATGCATTTTTTCTCATGTGCATACTTCTTGGCAATAAAGAGTCATTTTGCATGCTTTCCGTTTATAAAATGGATATCACAACACATTTATTTTTCTGAAATTTGCTTTATTTCCTCCAATGTTAGGTTTAGTATATTTATTTGTTTTTGGAAATTTTCATTTTGAATGGTTAAATGATTTTTCTGTGATGATATACTCTTTTACATTATATCATGCTATTGTTACTTTTACCAATAAATAATTGATTTGATTCACATTTAGTTGCACATTTGTAAGTCATTCTCAAGGTGATGGGCTTTTAAATCTCTTTTAAAATAATTGGTACTGATGTATGATCCATCCATTTATTTATTGGTAAAATGATATTTAAATGACTTCCTAGCCAAGGACAGTGCTAGATATTAAAAATTCACTGGTGAGTAAAACAGACTTTGTCCATCTCCTTATTGAGCTTACAGCCTGCCTAATGGGTAGATAAGTTTTAAATTATGCCAGTAATCCCACAAATCAATATGTGATTCATTCAACAGAAATCCACTGATTCTCTTCTATGATTTAAAACAGTGAATCAAACAAATGAAAAATCTCTGATGTTTCAGAACTCCCTTTCTAATTGGGTATTTATGTGGCATGGGGAAGACATACAGTAAGTAAGATAAGCTAAAATATCGTAAGTAAGAAAAATATAAAGTATGTTTACAAGTGATATATGCTGTGGTGCAAAATGATTAGGGTGGAAGCAGGCTGGGTAGTGAGGGAAGATGGCAGTTTTAAATACACTGACCACAGCAGTCCTCACTGTGTCACTGAGAAGGTGACGTTTGAGTAAATACCTGCAGGAGGTGAAGGAAGGGGAGAAAGGCTGAGCAATGTGGAGATGTGTACAGCGCACCCCAGGCAGAGGGAGCAGCAAGTGCAAGGACCAAGATGGGAGCAGTGACGTCATTTTCAAAGGATAACAGAGTGAGTGATGGGAAGAGCCACAGAAACTGAGGTCAGAAAGGGAAGGGAAGTGGTAATATAGGTATTTCTTTCTTTTCTTTTCTTTCTTTCTTTCTTTCTTTCTTTCTTTTTTTTTTTTTTTTTTTGCCATCGTATGACTTTGGCTTTTACTTGGTGTGAGAGGTAAAACCTTTGGAGGGTTTTGAGTAGAAAGGTGGCACGATCCAACTTCTGTTTAACTAGGATCACTCTGCAAGCTGTGTTGAAAATAGAAATGAATTAGACATTAGAGCAGAAGCAGGGAGGCCAGTTAGGAGGCTTGTGTACTAATCCCAGAGAGGGGGCATGGTGGCTGAGACCAGGTTAGCGTAAGCGGAAGGGTGAGAAATAGTTGTATTCTGGATCTATTTTGAGGGTGGAATCTACAAGATTGCTAGTGGGTTGACGTGGGGTAAGAGAGGAAGAGAGGAGTTGAGAATGACTGCAAACTTTTCGGTGTGAGCAACTGAAAAGATAGTTTTGCCATTTCCTTAGATGGGAAACTAGGTTTGGGAAATATAAGGTTCAGAGGCTTGTTAGGTCATCTACGATGAGATGTAGAGCAGGCAGATGGATATAAAAGACTGAGGTTGTGTGTATATTTAGTTTGTATTAGTTTGTGAGGGCTGCCATAACAAAGTACTACAGACTGGATTGCTTAAACAATAGAGATGTATTTTCTCATAGTTCTGGAGGCTAGAAGTCTGAGATGGAGGTGTTGGAAGGGTTGGTTTCTTCTGAGGCCTCTCTCCTTGGCTTGTAGATAGCTGTCTTCTCCCTGTGTCTTCACATGACCTTCCCTCTGTGTGTTTCTGTCTGTGTCTGAATCTCTTCTTATAACGAAGTAGCCATGGGATTATGGCTCACCCTAACGACCTCATTTTAACTTAATTATCTCTTCAAAGACCCTATCCCCAAATACAGTCGTATTCCAAGGTGCTGGAGGTTAGGACTTCAACATACGCATTTTTGAAAGGGTACAAGCAGCCAGTAAGATAGCTCATTGATAGTATTAAGAGCCATGTGACTGACTGAGATTGTCAAAGGAATGTATTTGAACAAAAAAAGAAAGAGAAAAGACCCAGGGACTGAACCCTGGGGCACTCCACCATTAAAAAGTCAGGTAGAATTGGAGGAACCAGTTATTGAAACGGAGCAAACAGTAAGTTGGGAGGAAAATCAGAAAAGAAGAGGATGGTGTCTAGAAAATTGAGTAAATAAATTATTTCAAGGTAGAAGTGATCAACTGTGTCAAGTGTTTCAGATAACTCAAATAAGGTGAATATTGAGAATAGACCAACAGGTGTTGTTTTTAGCAACACGGAGGCTTTGGCACACCTTGAAAAGAGCAGTTTTGGTGGAGGAGTTGAAAATATGATGACTTTCAGATTTCTGACAAAAGCAGCTAGGTATATAGAAGGGATTGTGCAGAAATGGGGAAGACTGAAGAAGGGATGGAGTAATGGGAGGGTCATGCGTTTAGTTTTAGAAGTAGTATTTTGAGATTTTGTGAAATGTCTAAGTGGCTAAACACATTTCACCTTCAGGTATCTTTGAATTAAAAGAATAGTTTGTGGAACTCTGTTAGTTCTCTTTAAGGAAAGCTAAATACGAATAGTAGGCACTGCAGGAACTTGGAAGATCATCAGGGCAGCCAGATCAGGGACCTCCAATGGTACCCCACGAATAACTGTCTCTAAGTAAATTAATTCTTATAAGTAAAGCCAGTCTTTCCCAAGAAACATTTACGAGGAGAAAAGAAAGCAGTCAACAAAGTTACAGTGATGTTGGGGTATAGAGAAGACGCACTTCTGACATAAATTCATGTTGTATTAAAAATGATGGGAATCTGCTTTCTTGGCAACTACATATTAATGCTTTAGTATGGAAGAAATATCTTGAAAAATGTGGAGAGAGACACAGAATTTAGCATTCCCTCCTCTGTGTTTTCATGGTACTGTGTATAAATTACTGCCTGAGCATTTATCACACCATGCTCTGGTGTAATTATTTATTTACACATCTTTCTACCCCATAAAACTGTGAACCCCGTTGGGGAAGGACATGGATGTTAGTGATCTGTTATTACCTAAAATGGTGCTAGACATATAGTAGGCCCTCAAAAAATTCATATTTAATGATCTAATAAGTTATGAAAAAATAATGTGACTTTCCACTAGACAGAGTTGAACTAGACCCTACCAGGCATTTGTACTTTCTGTGTTTTTAGAAGGTAGTGGTGGCTGGTTGGCTCTGGATACCTGATTGCCAGCTGGTCTGACTATGGAAATGTGCTCTAATGTATTGTGGCAATAACCTTTTGCTGTTACCACATGGTGCGCCATCATTCCCAGGAATATTGCATTATTGCTGACTTTTTTTCTAGTACCCTGATATACTGTAGGATATGTGTCTGAGAATAAATTGTATATCTGATCTAACCTGTATTTAGGGGCAGAGTGGATGAGGACATTTTCCCCTGAGTAGAGGGAGAATTTGTTGGCAAGCGTACATGAAAAATTTCATTTCTCAAATGATCCCACCTGCAAGTGAAATCTGTGGTTGTTATTTATTATTTGTTGAGCACAAGCTGTATACTCAGTACCATAAAAAAAAAAAAAAAACAACCAAGAAAACAAACAAAACAAAAAAACAGCCCTAAAACAAACCATGGAGGGACTACATGGTCTATGCCTCAGGGTTTAACAGTCCACAGCAGGCATAGCATGCAATTTGTATGTGATAGTAGCTGAAAAAGTGATTGCCTCTCAGAAGCATTAGGCTTTTGGGGATTATTATTGTGTTGTGATTACAGAGGACTTCCTTAAGACATTCTGACTGAAAAATGTTATCAAAGTGAAAAATTTGCAGGAGGAATCTTTGAAGAGGAAAAAGGGGAAAATGACAAATTGTTAGTTTGACTTGATCCTAGCATGGACTCCAGTGCTTACCTTTGTGAAGAAATACAAGTGAGTAAACAATTGTTGTGGTGAAGTAAAGAAGCCTGGATCCATAGACTAATTTTAGATGCTGACATTTTAATGCATTTCTTAATATGAATCTTCACTGTAATAAGTCCCAATATTTATGACAAGAAGGGTGATAAAATAGTAAACATAAGAAAATTAATAAGCAGAGTAAACCCAGAGGAAAAAAATTTTCCCTAGATTTCATCAAACTTTAGTGCCTGTTTAAGCCATTCAGGTACAATGACAGGATGGGTAAAAGGTTCCAGACAAACAGCAGAAGATTTCGATTCGACATACAAAAAGCTATTGGTGTTTCTCTGAAACAGCAGGGTATTGGAAAGCATTTGGTAACGATGTCAGGCTTAGGGAGGCTTAGACAGAGAAATCTACACCTGAAATTGTTTCCAAATAACAGAGCTGGGAGAAGAGACTTAAGGATCAAATCAGGCATTTCCTCATCAGCTTTTATAGATTGGAAGCAGAGGCTATAGACAGATTATCTGAAAAATTGTGCAAAAACTACAGTATTCTTAGGACTTGTCTCAGCCGAATTGCTTCACCACTTGACTTCCGTCTGTATTTTCCACCCACGGGAGCTCACCATTATGGAGCACTCTCGTACATCAAGTTTGGAGCTTGATATTTTTCTCTCTGAAAATGTCGTTACTGATTAATTTTTCCCTTTTAATTTATAATATCCAGGGAATTAGCTGCTTATCCACAACAAAATAGACAGTCAACTCCTAGTACATGTTTCTGTCCAGTAAACACTCCAACCTGGTAGGACCCTGACCTGCTCTGGTCACCACAGTTCATTATTTCAATGCTGCTTCCTGGGAACACCCCAGGCTCCTAAACTCCTGTCTTCTACTCTGCCTCTCTCACTGTGAACTGCCCCTGTTGTCTGCTTATTCTTCTCTCTTACAGAAGGGGAAGGATAAAGAAAGAGACCTTAAGGAGGATGAATTCATAATATCCGTTACCATCTAGGTCATTCCTGCTAAACTTTTAAAATACGCAATTATTTGCTGCTTAGAAAACTTCACAGCATTTTTCCCGAACCTTTACCACCATCAGGCTCCCTGTTACAACATTCTCTCTCTCGCTGCAGGAGACCCTGTCCTCTTTTCTAGAAATTTTAGTGACTCAGAGTGAACTCTCAAATCTAATATTGTTTCCATGTTGACTTTTCCTAAGTATGTTTTTTTAATTCAGTTTCGAGAAAAGGTTGTTCTACTTCTCTGAATCTCTCCACATGTATTCTAAAGACGTCTTTCCATCTGAGGGAGCCCTCTTTTTCATAATTATCATGCCTCCGATATTTCTTTTCTCTACTGTATGAGTTAGCATTTAATCAGAGAAGCAGAAAAACTAAAATGTAATTTTTTTTTTACCTTATGCAAAATTGGGAGCTGCTTAGGTTGAGGGGTCTTTGTAGGGCTCTTGTCTTCTTGTCTGAAGCTGGAGCTTGAAGTCCACAAGGCAAACAATCAGAAAGAGAAGCTGGTTCCCGGTTTCCAACAAAAACAAGCTGGAAAACCTGAATGTGAGCTGGAGTCCACAGGGATGGACCAAAACCTGTGTTAATGCCTTTTGCCTGTAACCTTGCTGGTAAGTCCTACAGAAGCTTGGCCCAGAAGTCAGAGAAGCTGAGGAAGAATGCACAGGAAGGTGGAGAAGTTGCAGGCCCGGCCTCTGCCTCATGTCATCTGATAAGTGATATGTGTGAGCTACAAAACAGCTGCTGCTTCACTTCCATCATCCAAATTTCCTATAAGAATCTGTCTCGAGGTCCACCCTAGCCAAACATACAGGACAGGGAACTCTGGGACATGCAGTTTTCTAGCAGTTTGACATATTACGAAGCCACCACAACTGCCCTTTGTAAACTTGTCACTCATATACATCTCCTTAAACCATATTTTAAACTCAGTGTAAAGATAGTAACACATTTACACTTCTGTCTAACACGATACAAATATCCCATGTCCAACCAATTGCTTGGCTACCATTTTCTAAGCCCCATCTGTCTGCGGCACAGGCCAAACGGGCAAGTTGAATGTGGGCAGGTAGGAGCTACCACCCCTGCATCTCTCTCCGTGGAACTAGTCTCTGCAGTCCTTCCAGGAGTGTGACAGTGCTCCTGGTTTACTACTGCTGTGGGTAAAAGTAGATCTAGAGCTTCCCCTTGGCCTTTCTTGCCATTACAGACCTTGTTCTACAGATCAGGGAACCAATGTGTGGGTTCTGCCAATTAACTTCATTAATCACCTTATCTCCCCAAGCCCCTACTCTCACTGGTGGATCACAGTAATATTTGGGGTGTCTAGGAATTAGTGTCAGTTCAGAGCCTCCCCAAATCTGGTTATTTCTCCTTCCCCAGGACAAAGTCGCACTGGTGAATGGCTGCCGTTCCCTTCAGGGAAAGCTGGGAGGAAACTCAGCAGCATACATTTTTGGCAGTACAGCACATTCCTTCCTCAAGCCGACCTGGACTTCTCTTTGTTTAAAGGGCTCCTGGTCTGTGAAGTGGCTTAAGTCTAGGAACTGATTAAAAGGCTGGAACTCTGTTTTTGTGATTCAAGTCAGACTTTAGTTCAGCAGACCTAGAGCCTTCCTGCTTGCACAGATCAAGAAAGGCTTTAGCAGGCTGTCTTTACTTCAGTTCTGGGTGCATCATGATCAGCGAGCTAATGTGACAGATCTTTGTGAGTCAGGCCGCTCTGATTACTGCTTTGGCTCCACTGTCTGTTAGGGCAGCCACACCCACTCTGCTTTTGGAAATTCAGTGCTGTCCTTGGCACTTGCTCACCTGGAAATTCATTATTCTCATTGCGTTTAAAGATTCCAGTTTGATGACAGTGGTTCCAGTGTAATTTCTGACCTACAGAGAGGAACCACCACAGGATGCTGGGACTCATTTATTCCTCAAAGCCATGGTGAAGGTCATGTTCTCTGAAACCTCATGAGGCGGGTGAGCAGCTCTTTCATGATAAATCCATTGTAAGATTCTAATACTAACCCGTTGATGCCTTCCTTTATAACACGTGTCAGCAAAGTACAGCCTTGGGTCAAATCCAGCCTACTGCCTATTTTCTAAACAGAGGTTCATTGGAACGCAGTCATGCCTATTTGTTTACATGTTTTTATATCTGTTTTTATGCTACAATAGTAGAGTTGAATAGTTGCAACAGAAAAAAATATGGCCTACAAAGTGGAAAAAAATATTTGCTATGTGACACTTTAGGAAAAAGGTTTCCTAAACCCTGCTCTACTTCCATAAAGGAAGTTCTGGTGTAGCAACTTCTATCAGTAAAGACCACCTTTATGTTTATACTCCAGTAAAGCAGCCAAGCAAATCGTAGAACCATTCCTAGCCCCTCAAACTAAAATATCAAATCTGGAATCTCTACTTATAACCACATATAAATAAATTTATTCTGACTTTATAGGCCTTCCACCTTGATCTCACATCCTTAAGATCTATTCTAACATATATTACCTGGATTTCTGTCACTGTATATTGGAAAATATTATGCAGTTCTTTTGGTGTGTATTGCAACACCATGGGTCAATTTGTAAATCACACTTCTGATCTTGCTGGGATCTGATTCTTGTCATAGCTCTAGAAGCAAGGAGAGATGGCAAGGGTAGGACCTGAGGAGGATCAGCAGGTAAGTGGCAAAATGTGTGAGAGACAAAGAGCTGCTGTTTTACCTTGGTCCTCCAAACCATTTGTTAGCATCTTTCATGTGGCCCACTCTGAATGGAAACGTACAGAAAGGGGGATTCTGGGAAATGTAGTTCAACCTAGCCAAGCTGACACCATATCTACTTTCAGACATGAATAGTTTACCCATGCATTTGAAAACAGTGAAAATACAGTAACTTTGAGTTTCCTTTTCTCTCTAACCTCTTTAGTTCCTTTCTTCCTCTTCCTTCCTTCTTTCCTACCTTCCTCCCTTCCTTCTTTCCTTTCTTCCTTTCTTCCCTTTCTCTCTCTTTCTCTTCCTTCCTCATTGCTTTTTATTCTTTCCTTCTTTTTTTTACAGCTGGAAGTCTTGCTTTAACTGTAATTATTTCTCTTTATACTGCAATTTGGCTTTTATTTTACTACTCTACTGAAATCTTTCTCTGGAAACGTTAGACAGTGATCTAAGTTTTGCCAAATCCTGGTTTCCTTTGGCATTCTGCCATATTCGACATTGTTAGTTAAAGCTTTTATTTTTAATGGATTTGTTAAAATGACTCTTTGTAGTTTTCTTGAATCTTTGGTCACACTCTTTTGGCTCCTCATTTTTTTTCTCGTCTAATTTTGACTGTTTCTTAAAACTTAATTCTGGGCATGAAGTTCCTTATTACAATTTAGGAGCATGCATCCATTCTCAAAATTTTGATAATTACCTCTTTGTTAGTGATCCCAAATCTATAACTTTAGACTTGTCCATTTATTTGAATTTTTAACCCTTTCCTACATATAATCAATGGAATATTTTTCATGATCTCAGATCTACTATAATGACTCCCATTATGATGAAAGCTCCATAATGAAATTTTTTGCTGATAGCTATATCCCCATAGTAGGTGCTCAATAAATATTTGTTGAATCAAGGAATCGATGAATAAATGTGCAAACCCAGCAAGTATAAAACTTAGCGCTTTATTTCTCTCAGTAACCAACCTTTACTTTCTAAGTCTCTCTCAATGCCACCCACATTTTCCCAGACACACATGCTTATAAATAAGGTCATTTTGACATCCAAGAGAGGCTTATCAATAGATTAAGAAAATTCACATTTGAGTAGATATCCTTTGCCTATGTTATATAAAAAATACTAAGAAATGTAGTCTAGAAAGTTTTTGGTGGTTTTTCCCTTCCTGGGCTGTAGAGAGAATCAAATAATAGCATTTCATGGAAGACATTGTTGTGCAGTAGTTTAGATCACAGACTCTACTTCCAAACTGCCTTAGTTCAAAGCTCAGACCTGACATTAACTAGTTTGTTATTGACCTGGGGCAAGTTTCCTAACTCTTTTCTGCCACAGTTTCCTTGTCTGTGAAATGGGGGTGATAAAAATAGTACCTAACTCACAAGTTTGTTGTGGTGATTAAATGAGTTAACGGTTGTTAGGCAGTTATTATAGAATAATACCTGATGCAGAGTATTATAAAAAATGCTATTATTTTATAATTCTGTGAGACTGGAGATCCAGAAATTAGTATTACTTTAATGTACCTCACAGAAGCATTGGCTTTAGATCTCTTTGACAAAGTAAAATATCACTGATTTTTCTGTCGGAATTTTTGATTAATTGTATGATATCACTTAGTTCAGTGTATTTTACTATTCTTCTGAAAGTTTTCCTAACTCAAACATTTTTGATTACTTATTAAAACTAGGCCTTATTTTTTGTTGTGATAAGAACACATAATGTGAGATCTACTCTCTTAATTTTTAGGTGTATAATACATTATTGTTGACTATAGGTATTACGTTGTACAGAAGAGCTCTATGTGCCTTCCCATTCTTTAAACATTTCTTTCATGCAAGAATGTTTGTGTATGCATGTATATATGTGTAAATATGTATATATGTGTGTATTTTGTGTGTGTTATATGTGTATATAGAGAGTCATATATATATATGACTGCCAGTCAGATCTAATGCTGACTATAAATATGAAATGAAATTCTGTATTTGACCTATCTCACAACTTACTATCAGCTAAACTGGAATCATGGATTAAAAGTTTCTATTTTAATTCTTCGCACACTTAATGCATTTAAAGAGAATGTTCATTCACTTTAAAAAAGGGAAGAAAACTCCGGGCATTTTGTAACAATGTAATACTTTCTTTTACCACAGAAACAACTTATGTTTAGGTCTTATATTACATTTGAATTTTGTGTTTCTAAATATCAAATGAATGCACTTCAGAGTTTGGTGAAGCAAAGCAATATAAATCATTTTTGAAGATATTAATTGTGGTTTAAGGATTATATGACACATGTCAACGCATTTCCTCAATCAAGAGCAGTTTATGTCATTGTTACGTAAATTATGTGGTTGCTGGAAGATGCTGGACATCTTTGGTTCATCCTCATTGGTAGCCAGTGAAGTCAGAACTGTTCCATTAATCCAAGAAAGGAACTGCATGTGAACTTTTAGCCTTGATTTTTTTTTTCCTTAGTTTTACAACCACAAAATGCATAATAGTAATTAGTTATTCCAGGATGTGCATTTCAGGAAGATTACTGCCTCAGGTGGTGGAAGTCCTGTAATATTTGGCCGAGAACCAGTTGTGTAATCCCTTAGGAATGTCCTGCATCTTGTATTGGGATACTTTGGAAAGAAGTTGCTGCACCTTGAAATATAGATTTACTTGTATAAACCATAAATTCAGCCTTGTCTCAAATCTCAATTCAGATAAACCACAAAAAAAGAATTAGCAGGGATTACTACATTTTGGTATTCTGTTTTTTAAAAAGTTTTGTGAATGAGCAGTGTTTTGGTGAGAAAGTTTTTCTGGCGTAGGGTATGATAAATAGATACTTAAATGTGAAACCACTGCTTATTCACCACCTCTCAAATGGTTTCCTTTTCCTTTTTCTTTATGTTTTGAAAAGAGTTTTTATACTCGACACAACACACAACTGACATACTATGTGTGCTCTATAAATGGTAATTTTTATTTGCTGTTATCGTGTTTATTTATTTATGAGTTGGTGTATTCTTCAAATATGACAACATATTTACCCAACGAGACTCTTCATTCTGCTCCCAACAGTCACCTGTTCCTCTCTTTCTCCCACACTGCCTGTCATCCCTCTCCCTTTCAACCCAAATGGCTCTTCAATTGTCTTCTGCCCACGTAGCTTCCTCTGAGTTGGGATGTTTCTTTTCTCATTCTCTTACCTAATAATAATATCTAGCTCAGTAACTACATTCTGTTTTTAACTCCATGGGCTTTGGATGTGAAATTTTCTCTATGATTTTTAATCTTGAAGCTTCTGTTATCCTTTGACTTTATTTCCATTCCAATACATTTCTCACTCCTCCTCTTTTATCTCATGGTTTTATTTCCTACTAAAGGCATCCTTTTTCCTCAGATTTATCTATAAATAAACATCGACTAACTCTATGATCACTACTTCCCTTTTGCTTTTCTTCCATGTTTCTTTGTTTCAATAAATCAGGACTGAACAGATTGGGAAATAAAATGCTCATATAGTTATCTTGGTCGCACATGTTTTGTCTGAAAGTGGTAAGAAAATCCGTCTCTGACCAATTTGGACTATTCATAAACTAGCAAAGTTTCTTGAAGAATAAGTTAATAGGTTGTTCCATCCTCTGCCAAAGGCAGATTGCGAGCTCATAGTGGACAATGACCGTGTCTGATTCATCCTTATATTTCATTCCAGTACCTAAGGCAGAACCTCCTCACACATTGTAGCTAGCCTGGAAACTGGAAAAGTGAATAAGTTGGTTAATTTATCCCAGTCTGGGGCATAATGATGGAATGCCAAACTATTTCTGCTAAACTAATAATAAGCTAGATTGATTCTACCATATTTCTCTTAACGAAGGGAGAGTTGCATGCCTTCTCTCTAACATATTTCCTTGTCACAGCCTAGCGAGTGAGGATTTCTGAAATTTCCACATGGTTGCTAGCATTGTGCAGTGAAATGAAATTGTCATTAACTTAGAGCTGATATCCTGAATGCGAGACCAGAAAATGGAGACAGCTCTCTCCAAACCAGACCAATCAGATCTATCTTTGGCGATCTAAACATTAAACTTGGAAAATGTGTGACCAACAACTAAAGAATGAGAGTTAGGCCGAACATCCTAGCATGTGTTGATTTCTGTTGAAGCAGTTACTAATTTTAAACAATGAAGACCCTAGGATATCTAAGCATAATGTTGAATTTAATTTAAAACCACCACATAACAGACTGCACTGCCAGCCATTGCAATGGAAATTTAATTTTTTTCTTCAGAAAGCTTTTATTTACATAGGATATCTTCCAGTCATGTGAGATTATTTAGACAGGTTTTGTAGGAATACACACAGCTATTGTTCAATCAGTGATGTTCCTGGTTTTATTTTTCTTGTGAATTGTTGATGACAGCATTCAGAAATGTTAGTGTTAGGTTTCTCTGATTGTGAAATTGCTCAGAATTTCAAACTTCTCTAATTTAGTGAATTGAAGGAAGAAAATACATGTTTTCATTCCCAGCAGACGTCAATGTGAATCTTAAACCAGGTTTAGTTTAGAATTCTTAAATGTCATTTCATTGGCTGCATTTTAGCCTTAAGTAAAATGGTTGTATGTAGCCCTACGGAGATTTCCTATTAATTAAATAGCACCTCATGAGAAGACTAGAGTTATGGTGCTATTTATTTATGATTAATGATAGTATGCTAATATTCAATAATTGTTCCACTTTATAAACTTTTCTTCCTATTTTTAAGGTAGCCTACATTGTCAATGTCAGTAGGATATGTTGAATTGTTTATCTAATAGTACTGAGGGGGGTCATAAAATTATATAATAATGGTCCCTCGTCATATCTAACTTGCAGCCAGTGTCCTGGATTTAGATGGGCACAAGACCGGTTGTGGTCTGGGTGAATGTCACCTTCATCTCCTCCCCGGCAGAACATAGAACACAATGGGAAAGTGTCCTGGGGCTGTGCAAAGGGGAACTGTTTTAAGCAATAAGCTACGTGGGCGTGGTTTTATTATGAACATGCAGTTAGCAGTGAGGAGCTTATAAGTTTTGGGATATACTTATCAGGTGAGCTTAAGCTATAGCACTTTTACTAAACATAATGTTTATTGCAAAAAATAATGTAGCTTTTGAGGAAATGACAACCTATCAGCTCTCCAAAGCTTGCTGTTCAGACCACTTTAGGAAACTGAGCACCTTTCCCCCTTTCACTATCCACAAGTCTTGTTCTTGCATCTGATTAAACCAAAGAAAGCCAGGACGCTCTCTTTCCATATCTGAACATATCTGAATAAGAAAATGTCCTTATTAATATTCATGTGGGACTATGGGGAAGGGTGAAGGAAATGAGAAAAAGAGGATGGAAATGACCCATGGTTTTCCAGCCCCAAGGTCTCCTGAGCCTGAGGTAAGAGCGGAGGGGAGGGAGTCGCAGCAGAACAGCTGATTACCAGGGCTGGGGTGGACTGCTGATAGGCAGGAAATGATGAAGCCTGGCTGGTTCCCAACAGGGAAACAAAACGGGGGGAAAACTGATGCTGGTGCTGATGTTGGAAAGACAGGCAGAAAGCAAAGCAGCTGCAAAGAGAGAAAGAAACAGACCTCCCCCTCCCCAGGAGGAAATTGCAGGCATATTTCATTTTAGCACTGGTTCCTGAAACATTGCTTATCATTCCCATCAGCTGGTAAGCGGTTCGGAAGGTAATCATTCGGAAGAGACGCAGGGGAGTATTTGATTCTCAGAAAGTAAACTGAGTCTACTACAGGGCTTGCGGGTGGACATGGAAACAAATATAGATCAGCTACTTGGGTTTTAATGAGTAAAGAAAAGCACACGAGGTAGCTTTAAAAATCAACTATTTTGAAAGGATTTTAAAATTTCCTGCATAAGTAGATATATTGATTTATTTGCTTTCTACTTGTACTGATTATTAAAAAGGAAACTGAATTATAATACTATGTCCAATTTCGCCACATTCAGGCAAAACTAGATTCGATTACAACACAACTAGTGATGATACTTTATTATATTTACATATGAAAAAGTCTCTATGGCACAAGGCCAGGCAGAGTTAACTTCTGCTGTTAAGCATCAGGATAATGGTTAACTCTGGGGGGGAAGTAGTGATGAGGAAGCAGGTTGGTGATTCTGGGATGTGGATAATGTTCTTCTCAACCCAGGTGCTGCGTTACATGGGTAGGTTCAGCTTGTGACAATTTATCTAGGGCTACATTTAACATGCGTGTGCACATTCTGTATTTTATATTTTAATAAAATATTTTTAAGCAAACAACTCTAGGGAGGAAAGATTTGGGAATTAATGACTTAGGAAAATGATTAAAAATGTTTAAAATATATATAATAATAAATGGGATCCAGAAGTTATTAAAATCAAAAACCTCTTGAAGAAGATGGTGTTTATTTCTAGATTTCAGCTGCACTAGGGAAACAACCTCATGCAAACACATTTTTTGCTTTTCTTTAGAAATGAATTATGGTTCCCAAGTCAATCCAAAATTGGCTTAATACACCCTGTATTGTGTTAATAAAGGTTATTTTTTATAGGCTTTTGAAAAGATCATTTTGATTGTATAAACTCAGCTCAGTTAAAACTGTGGAACTGGTTTATCACTTTGATAAACTAGTAGCTCTTCCTTAGCTTAGAAGTTTCAAAATGCTGCCCCATAATGGAATTTAGACTAATTGCTGATCAGTAGGCTTTGATGTGCAAAAGTTTTTATTTAACCAATTGTTATCTATCCTTCTTCATAATAAAAGGTATTGAGGGTTCATTTCTACTTTTCAGATAAATTGATGTCAGGAGGTAATGTAAGGTGATGCCTAAGTGTGTGTGTATTTGGGGTAGGCTGGGCATTTGGGGTAGGAACGAAGGCTGTCCTCCTCTTCCTTCCCCAAGCCTGTCTTTTGGTTACTCCATGCTTTGACCTTGCACATGAAGAGTGCAAACCCATAGGAATTTGCAGTTGAGCAAGATTTATGCTAGAAGAGTAATGACAGTTCCCCCTTATAGTGGCAGATTTCAGTGGATGGGGAAATATGGTTCAGGCGGAGTTCTGACCTCCGTTCTCTTAACTGAAGTATATTGGTGTGGATTTTCCCCTTCATTAAAATAATCCTGGATGGAAGAGAGAATGACAGGGGTCTAGGTGGGTGACCCTTCTCTGTTATTCATCTCAGAAGGGACAATACCTGATGCTATGCTATGAGAAAAAGGAGTGGATAACTCGATATGTTGAACTACCTTCCAGTGAAATCCTGGAAGCAAGAAGGAGAACGTGGAATTGTTTAGAATAAATATTCAAAATGTCATTTTGATCATGAAAAATTGCTATTATAAGTCTAAAACTTGTTTTATATTTTACCAATTCTCAATGCTCAATTAAATTCTCACCATTTATTTAATAATAAACAGTTCCAAAGTCTTGCTCAAATTTTCCCTGGGCCCAGAGAACAAATTGGAGCCAATGCAACCGATATTTTGAATTATGTAAACTATATTGAAGATGGTTCCATTAACTTCTTAAACCCACATCACGCAATGGAAAACAAACTTGCATCTCGAATCACCTTCCAAAAATGAGATATAAAGTCAATGATTCCAGTAATCTGAACAAGATAGTGTAAGCTTTTCCTCCTTGGTTATTATGGTTCACTGTTGTGTAGAATTGTGTCTGTTTTAAATAATCCTGTTGATAACAAAAAGTAGATTGCTTGTTTTTAGGGGAGGGGAAATAAGCCCTTCAGATTTTACTTCAGATTTGACAATTACCTTGCAAATATTAATGGCTAACAGTGAATAACAACTCAGGGTTGGAAAGGATAATGAATCTAATTGATATGAAGAGGCTGATCCACATGTCCAGATTCTTGTAGACAAAAAACCACATAAAGCAGGGATGGCCCAGCATGTCAGTTTGCAGTTAGCCCTAAGAAGCATGTACTCTCCCATAATTTCCATTGTAAATTTAATGACAGGTTTAGAAATTCACAGCAGACTGGGTGGAGAAAACTGAAAACATGGTGCTTTCTGATTAGGATTTCAGGGTGCAAACCAGTAAGTCGTAATTCAACTAGGCACATAGGTAAAAGCTTATTGTTTTCTGGTTAGGTTGTCTAGCGAAAAAAAAAAAAGAAAGAAACCACCTAACTTAATGTTATGTTACATCCTGGTCACAGAGGGTAAGGGAGATCAAGAATGTGAGCAAATGTTAATTCTAAAGGTTAATTCTAAAGTTGACACATCACCAAAGAGGCACGGTGTTCATTAAAGACTTGGTTTCTAGAAAAGCCAATAGAATATAAGCTTCAGAAAGGCAGGGTCTTTGGTGCACAGTTTATCCCAACACCTGAGATGGTGCCTAGCCCACAGTAGGTATTGGGTAAGTGTCTGGAACCAACAAATGACTGAATTTAATATAACAGGTTCTTTTGTAAGCACAGCCTAATGGAGAGTCTTATATTAAGATGCCTTTTTTTTTTTTTAAGTATCAAGGCTACTGGGTGACTGAAAGAAATTTAAGCTAAGTGTTCTACTGAAAAGTAAGTGCAAGTTCGCTAGCTGATAGATTGGGGAAGGTCCGTAAGCAGGAAAACGGATGGCACAGAGGCATGGAAATGACCATGCAGGCAGTTTGTATGGTGAAGCTTAAGGAGCTTATTGAAAGCAGATGGGGAGAGGCCAAAGAGTGGGGGTAGAGGAGCTATTACGCTAATATTTTATATGATGCATGTATCATCATTTTATGGGAGGCACGGATCTTCCAGAACATAGTTTTTTCTTATGTAACAGGCAAAATTTTCTGAATTTTAATTGAATGATAATAACATTGAAGTTTAAAAACAAAATTCTTTATTTTGGATTTAGGTTTTTGCTTTGCTTGTCTTGTTTTTCCATCTTTAAACTTTTGATTTTGGCTCACGCCCATAATCCTAGCACTCTGGGAGGCTGAGGCGGGAGGATTGCTTGAGCTCAGGAGTTCGAGACCAACCTGAGCAAGAGTGAGACTCTATCTCTACTATAAATAGAAAGAAATTAGCCAAACAACTAAAAATAGAAAAAATTAGCCAGGTATGGTGACGTGTGCCTGTAGTCCCAGCTACCTGGGAGGCTGAGGCAGGAGGATCGCTTGAGCCCAGGAGTTTGAGGTTGCTGTGAGCTAGGCTGACGCCATGGCACTCTAGCCCAGGCAACAGAGTGAGACCCTGTCTCAAAAAAAACCTTTTGATTTTCATTATTTTGTTTATTTATTGGCACCTGTCTTAAGGAATTTGGGAAGAATAAAGAGAAGAGAAGAATGGAGATGAAATCAGTCCTTTAAACACCTGTAATGACATTTTAGAGGAGGTAGAATCTAAGATCTAAGAAGAATTCATTCCTTTATTTATTTATCAAATACTTTCTAAGCACCTATTCTGTGCTAAGTATTGAATTATACATACTAGGTTATACAAGAAGGTAAGGCTTTTAAAAAAATCTGTTTTAGACACTATATATAAGAGTGTGTGTGTATTCACCAACATAGATAGTCAACAACTGTATGCATCCCAACTCAGTTCCTGCTTACTCAGTTGGGAAAAAAATCCCACAGTATCCCTACTGTCTGGATATAGAAGTTTCAACACACTTTCTCCTCTTCTGATTTTCATTCTTCAATTTTTTGAAATAAGAATTTTTCAGAGCCCTGTTTCCAATCACGAAGTGCCACCATTCTCTGCAGTCTCTTTGGCAAAGTAAATCAAAGAAGTATCAGCCATGCCAGACTTTAGCCTGAGCAGATCGTGTGAATCTTCCAGCTGATTGTCAGACTGGAATGCAGATTGCCTGCCCAGGGAGCACTGGGATGCCACTCAATGACAGAACAATGCCCTTGGACTTTGAAATCCAGGGACCTGGAACCCCATCAGAGTACGACTGAGCAGACTCTCAGAGACACAGCAAATCACTTCCTGGTCCCCCACTCCCTTTGTTTACTCGCCTCTGAGACAGTCCATTCCTTTGTGTGGGATCTTTGATTTTTAACAGCAAGCATCCATTCCTCTGATGCTCCACCCTTGCCAAGTTAAGATAAAATGTCTTCAGACAGAGACAGTTATTTTGCAATTTAACATTTTAGATAAAGTTGATGGTTTTAGGACTTTTTTGTGGTAAGGTTAGTATCTGTTAGCTTGCTCATATTTTTTTACTTAGTGATTGGTTTGTTTGTTTTGAGCTCAGGGAAGGCACAATTCCACGTGGTGCTGTATTCACCCTTTCATCCTTCCAACCTGGGAATCTGTGTGTCCCATTGAATGCAGACCTGAGTTGGCTAGGTCCCTCACTTAAAAATAGCCGCATTGTGGGCACCGATTACTATGGGAACAGTTTTGGACATTTCACATTCCTCCCCAGTGGATACCATAAAGTCATGGCCGTGAAGCTTGCCAAGAACAGCTAATGAGTATCCACATTCCAGCCCAGAGGTACTGTTCTTAGCATTATTTGGCGTGATCATTGTTTCCCCCACTGGCTGTCATAAAGTGTTCTGAAGCTATTCTAAGCATACTCTGTTTTCACAATGCTGTCCGTGAGCCTTAGGTGAAAGGCAGTGGTGACAGAAACACAATTATTATTATTAATAGTTTGTTCCTTACTTACTTGATAAGCCTGTAGGTTTTGGTTATTTTTAGGAATTATTTGTATATTGTTATTACTCAAACATTCCCTCTCAATTGTTTAAAACACACAGTGAGTTCTCAACAATCCAAAGATATTGTGATATTCAAAAAATAAGCCCTGATTTAAAGTTTCAGTATATAAGTCAAAGACAGTTTCATTCATTTAGGTCAGTGGAAGCTACTCAAGATTTATCCTCAAACTGATTTTCTTAAAACAATGTATTTTCAATTACCAAAGCTATGTGACAGTATTAAGGAAACATTAGGATATTCTGCCATTTCTCTGCATCTATCTATTATCTATCTATCATCTATCTATCTCTACCTAATTTCCTATTTCCTTGTATTTTCAGCACACATATATTTTCACAGAGTTATATGGAATTTTGTAACCTGCTTTAATAAATCACTTAGCAATTATCTATCAGGATTTTGTCTAGAGCAACTTCTATACTGCCACTTGTTCCTAATTCTTACCACATCTAACATATATTCCTGAATACGTCAAAGCATAAATATTTAGGCCCTGTCTGCTTCATGTGAGGTATGTTCCATACAGAGCCAGGGAAAGATTTTTTTTTTTTTTCAGATTTATTGGTAGAGCATCAGCAGAGAATATTTACTGATATGAAGATATCTTAATACTGTTTTTTATTGCTTTAACAAATAAAAGCTATTGTCATCGGGGTCAGAGGAGGTCTCCCTTGGAGGCTATGTGCACTCTACTATATTTGGGAATTGGAAAAAGCTTCAAGTTATCATCTACAAAGGAGGTTAAGCACAAAAAAGAGTGGCAGGTTCCAACAGCTCTACTCAGAGCTCTGGCCGCAAGAAGAAATGCTGGAACACCCAGTGTGGTGGCCTGGTTCTAATAAAACTAAGCCAGAAGTTTAGTTTATGGAAGTTCTCTCACTATCACCAAAGCTTTATCTCACTAAACAAATATTTGATTATTCCTTAACTTTTGATGTCCAAAAACTGAGTGTCCCAACAGACTGAATGATTAAAACACATTTATTCTGTTACTGTATAATTTTCTACACTTCTGTAGACTTACATTCACAAAACTATGCTGACAAATGACTCTGTATTACAGACTGCTTCTGTGGGTTCAGTAACAGTTATGGTGCTTACTGTTCTTTTCTCTCTTTGCAACGAGTGACTTGTGGTCTGCTATTACTGACTCCCGTTTCTGTGTTGTATTTAATCGCCAAACCTCGAAACAAGGGTAGATGCAGCTTTTCCATAGTTTGTACAACCTCCTGGAACAGTTGTAACTCAGAACTTATACACCCTTAAATAATTAAAAGGACAATGCCCATAATGTTACTCTTAAGCCTAGCAAAAAAGAAGTGAGCGAAGGCTGGTGACTCACCCTTTCTGGACAAAAGTGCTCAGGTCTTCTATAGTTAAAGGAAACTTTCCTTTAACCTTCTATTCTCTTCTGTCTCATGCCGTCAGCCTCTGCATCCCGACAGCCCATACATTTTCTAATTCCTTAAAACATGGCTCTTGGCCGCGTGTGTGACTTACACTGCTCAGATTCGGGCTGCCAGTTATCTATGTCAAATTCACTAAATTCACCTCAGTCCCACACCTCTAATTGTCTACTTTTTCATTTGATTATTTAGCGATAATTTCAAATGTAATTTTTCTGATCCCAAACTCATATTCTCTGCCAATTTGCCTTGTTTTTAAGATTATTTCCTATTACTTTGTTATATCATGCCTGGCTATTTCAAGACTTGATTTTCCTATCCCAGCCTTCAGTCTCTCCCAGCTTTTTATTTCTGTGCCCAGACTGTTTATTAACATAAAACACAGCAAAAATGATAACCAAAACAAAATAAAATTAAATGGAATAAAATACTCCATTCTTATCTTAAAAATTAACTTATTCTTCCTACTTAGACTGCGAGCTTCTTGAGAGCAAAGGCTTTGACCCATTTATTTCCCTAACATTAGCACGATAAATATTTCTTGAGGTTCATCATCTTCATGTTTTCCTCTCTGGACATACAATGACTAATTCATATTAAAACACTCCTACAGTTTCAGGATAATTTAGCAGAGGTTCTGAACATTTGTAATATCATAGAATTTTTGAGAATCTGATGCAAACGATGTTTTTTCTCCTTAGGAAAACAAGTGCACAAGTGCACACATCGTTCTCTCCTCCCACCACACAATCCCACACTCTATTTTTACATACGCTTTTTGGGCACTCTTGGATCCTCTAGATCTATCCATGGGGTGCTCGGTTAAAAGTTACCGCCCAGTGGTTTGTAGATAATATTTTATTATTCTTATTATTGCGGGAGTGTTAAGGAGTGATGCTAGGAAAGAAATAGGAACGATATAGAGAGCACACAAGGTGGATAGAAAGGAACAGCAGGGCAAAAACAGGAGAAACAGGAGGAATAGCCGGTGAGAGAAGGAAGGAATAGAGGGTGTCGCAAAGTATGCGTGAAGCAGTGATAATTTTCTAGGATCCCAAAGGTTCAGGATTTAGGCTGGAATTTGGACAGGGGTGTAGACTGAGAAGGGCACCGCAGCGCAAGGCGAATTCACGGCACCCTCCACATGTTGGTCCAGTCTGCCTGAGCCAGCGCGAGCGCAGAGAGAACAGTTCTTTAGCAATGTCATGAGTGTCATCAGTTTTCTTTTTGGAATCATCAGATCCTGAGTCTGACTATCAGTAAAGATGTACTAGGACAGATGGAGAAAATACCAGGTCTGGGAGGATGGCTCTACTCTGAGTCACGGTGAGATGTGAGCATTAGGACAGGAAAGTCGAGATGTACGTGCCCAGAAAGTTTAAGCATTCCCTGCATGCTATCCTTTTAGATCTAACTAGAGTTAGGAAGAGGCTTCAGATGTAGTAGGCATGGGCCTGGTTTTATATCCTTATAGCAATAATGGTAATATGAATGCTTATTGAGAATTTATAAGCCAAAAGCTGGACTGAGGACCTCACATGGACTATTTCATAGAATTCTTACCACGACCCCAGAAGGTAAGAACAGTATTTTTTCCCCATGGAGTAAATGAAAAACCAGGCATTAAAAAGGTGAAATAACTTGCCCAATGCCACAGAATCGAGAAGTTGCACAACTGGGATTTTAACCCACATTGTCTGACATCAGATCTAGCCTTAACCGCAACTTTAAACTGAAGCGGAGACCTGAGACAGAGTCAGTGGAGCAGAGGATGCCAGTAGTCGGAGATGGAGGACAGATATGCTGGGTCCAAGCACCCTCCAGCCAGGGAGATGTTAGTGATATAGTTGATTTCTTCTTCTCCAATTTTGAACAGCTGTGAAGCGTTTAGAATACTGGGTCCAGTATTGGTATATATAAATAACTCTAACTTGATCCCCTTTGATTTTATTTTTGGATGTCATAGCTTTGTTCTTTCTTTATTTCAACTAAGCCTCTATTGCATGTTCCCTGAGCAGCAGAATGATCCATTTCAGGGGTATATTTTATGGGATGCTGACACCAGTTGCTCCACAGAGACCTGCCAGCTCCCGCCAGAGTGTAACTGGCACCCAGGAGCAGACCAGCTCCAAAGTATGAAAAAGTGAACGTGTTTCACAATAAGTCTTTATCTCAGCATGAGAAAAAAAATAAATTGAGATAAGTTTGAACAGCTATTCTCTAAACATACAAACAAAAATTTATTACGCTAAGACATAGCTTACTGCCAAAAAGGAAGATGATAGGGCTGTCTTTGTAATGGCCTCTGTGTAATGTTTTTTTAGTGCTGACTTAAAACTCTTTAATATCCAGTGTTGTGTGTTTTAAGATAATCGAATCAACTTTCATTCATTCAACGGACATTTCTAAACACCTACTACATGTCAGGCGATGGTCTAGGAATACAGCAGGAAACACAAGGAGACCTGAACTGCCACCTTCATTGAGTTTACACTGCGATGTAAACGTGATTGAAAGAAATAGAGAAGGTGGGGGAAAATAGACCCATATTTACCTCTTTCAGGGTTCCCCAAATTCCCCTGCATTAGGAAATTACACTTTTTTTCTCAACCAGTTGAGGAGAAGAATGACAATAATTCCTATGGACTCAGAAATGCTTCCTTTGTATCAGTTACAATTTCAAGTTTATGCATCAGAAATAGTGACACAAACATTCATGAGGCACACTGATGTTGTCTAAAGAAAGTCTTGGTTTCTACATGGCTTAGTTCTCTGGTGGTAATTTCACAGGATTCTTTCTGGCTCTGCAGGTGAGAGCTGTCTTATGAGAATGGCTAGGTGCTCCCTGCTGGAAGATGTTTTTAAAAAGCAAGCCATCTCTTATGGGGCTCATCCTTCCTATGTCTGGATATTTTTAGATAATTCAGCACATTTCCCTGAATCTTAAAATTATCAGGGTGTAATATTGCTCCTAAAGGTTATTTTATCTTTGTTCTATATCAGAATATTCCTTCTATAATGGCCTCAAAGACGTTCTTTAATTTTCTTTATTTCTCATTTAGAAGAAATGCAATTGAAGCCTTTTCACCTTTATAACCAAGAAGAGTTAGACTTCACTATGCCTAATAAAAACTTATTCCCTGTGTGTAATATAATTCTGATTAAGAGTTTATGTTAAAAATTACTTTAAAATGGGAAAAATATTTAACTCCCGTAGGTCATTTTTATCACATTTATCAGAATTTTGAGGAACGTCAAACCAATGGTGAAAAAATTTCTTGAAAAGTTAAAAGTATAATAATATAGTAAATAGAATGCATCACCTTGCTTTGCATATAATGTTGGATAAATCATTGAGCCTTCCCTAAATTTATGCAGTTGGATTATTTCTGTATTGCTACAGCGCAGTGATTGATTATCTAATTCCTATTTCAGTAAGGTCATACTTCAATAGCACTCACTAAGTTTTAATGTCATGCAGCAGAAAAACATTGGCATTATCTTGTACATTCATTAGGTGCAGAAAAGTTTTCACTTAATGTATTTCCATCTTTTGGAGAATTCACTTTCATTGAATCCGAGATGGATTCCAGAATTATTTGGAATAAAAAAATGTTTCTGTAAAACTGGGCCTTATCGGCCGGGCGCGGTGGCTCACGCCTGTAATCCTAGCACTCTGGGAGGCCGAGGCGGGCGGATAGTTCTGAGCTCAGGAGTTCGAGACCAGCCTGAGCAAGAGCGAGACCCCGTCTCTACCAAAAATAGACAGAAATTAATTGGACAGCTAAAAACATATATAGAAAAAAAAATTAGCCGGGCATGGTGGCGCATGCCTGTAGTCCCAGCTACTCGGGAGGCTGAGACAGTAGGATTGCTCGAGCCCAGGAGTTTGAGGTTGCTGTGAGCTAGGCTGATGCCACGGCACTCGCCCCAGGCAAGAGAGTGAGACTCTGTCTCAAAAAAAAAAAAAAAAAAAAAAAAAAAAAAAAAAAAAAACTGGGCCTTATCAACTTAGCCTTTTAGATGAACCTGAGGTGGTTTGTAACTTAGACATTTTGATCTGATTGATTATACTTAATAAAATTGAAAACTAGAGAGCAGTGATGGTTTCTACTTAAACCCTAATTAAAATACAAGACTTTATTAAGTATTTTAAATATTTTGTCTTTATTTTATCATTGGTCTCAATTCCTTGTTTTAGCAATGAGAGGAAGGAGGTGAGTGTGGAGACATTCATTATCAATTGTAATGGAATCTGGAAAAATTAGATCAAACAAGAAGTAAAGGCAAATTCAAAATCATTCCTTAGCACTTACACTGTGTGCAGAGCTGTGTTTTAGGTGATACCAAAGAAGTAAAAATTGAATTTCTTGTCCTCAGGAAGTTTTCTATAATATCATATTTATATGGTGGTTGAAATGACAAAAAAATAATAGAAAAAGTTAAATATTTATTATATGCTTATTAAATTCCTAACTCTGTGTTATTTAATAACTATTATTAACAAGGACTAAATACATGTTGAGAGATAAAATGGGGAAAAATTGAATCTGACATTTCTTGTGTCAGTGAAACAAGTAAGCCATAGTAAAGAAAATCTTAAAAGCAATTAAAGAGTAAATGTAGATTAATGGCGGAGAGGGCACAGACACTTTAATAATAGCAATAGAAGCCCGAACATAGCGGGTGGAATAATATCTTTGAAAAGTACTGTGAGAAAATATTCTTAACTTAGATTTCTATACTCAGCAAAACTCTTATTCAGAGACAAAAGACACAAAAAGTAAAAAACACATACTGAAGATTATATCATCTTCAGATTCTTGTACAATTTGTACAAGAATTCATGTATAATTTGCATTTCACAAAAGAGGAATCTAAAACTAGGAGATAAGATTGAAGCAAGTGGCAACGGCAAGCAAAGACACTGATAGATACGTGGGTAAATATGAACAAGCATGAACAGAATGTAACAATACTGATGGTGGGATGAAGATGATGATGGCGACTACTTCTGGGCATTAAAAGTCAATGTCAAATTTAAATGCTAGATAACAATAAAATTGATGAAAATAAAGTAAAATCATTATAAGGTGCTTCTATTAACTATGATGGAAAGACACTTTGGGGGTACAATCAGCAAAATCCACACTGTGTGATACTCTGCAGGACCCCTGCAGTCAGACTGCCTGGGTTCATGTCTTGACAGCTGGTGACTTGGACAGCTTATTTAGCCTCTCTCTCAGTTTCTGCATGCATAAAATTAAGTTGATGTGGGCACCTATCTCATAGTCTCGTTATGAGTTTGATGCTTATAAAGGATCTAAAATAGTGTCAGACACTATGAGAGTATTATCATATTATATATATGAAATATTTCCTAATAAAAATAATACAGAAATAGGCAAACAGAGGTCTGATTAAGATTAGTTATCATAGACCTTAACACCATTGTAGGTTCTTGAATAGAGTGTGATATGACATTTGAGGAGCACTAGAGAAAATAACAAGCTTATCTTTCTTGGTGTCAATACCAGAGGCAAAGGTGAAGGTGTTTTACCTTTATTCTCAGATTTCTGCTCTCCTTTTATCACATAGACAATAACACTAGAACTATAAAATAAGTTTGAAGCGAATAACATGAAACCTTCATGTGTTAAGGTTTTGTGTTTTTCAGGTCAAGGCAATACTTATAAAGAAGTTCTAAGTCACGTAATAACACACATCAGACTTTTTTTAAACAGCAATCTTTTCCTGTACCTATTTTCGATAGAAGCAATATCTGGATTACAACATAGCATCAAAACGAGTGATTTATATGCTGACATCATGTTATAAGCTCTCTTCTTTGGAATGAATTTCCTTGCTTTTCTTCTTCAACCATATTATATTCACTATAATTATTGCTCTTGGAAATAACAAGGCCCACTCCCATTCTATGGATCACACCCCAAGTAGAAATTTTAATCTATTTTATATTTTATATTGTGTTTCCTCAGCTAATCAGGACAAAGGAAAAAGGAGGTGAAGACGAATAGCTGTCCTAAGCTAGGGGTTATTTCAGTTAGATGACGCTCACTCTTTAGAAAGAAAATCTTGATGGGATCTAAACTAGAGACATTTCTCACCTAAAATGATGTAAAAATTGCATATTCCCGTGCTGTTTTCGTTTCTCGCCTATGTTGTCTTGCCCTGTGCACGGGGGCCTGCAGTTCTGCTCTGTGTTGACGGTGCTGGTGACGTGTGCTCCCTAATGTCACTTTGAGCACTGTGGCAGCACTGGCAGTTCACAGTGTTCAGCGTGGCCTTCCAGGGCAGCCTCTAAAACTGCCTCCTAATTCAGTCCTGAGGATGGGTCCCCTGCGGACTGCTCATCCCGGGACTCTGTAGAGGGCCCTTGGCACCAGCTGCGCAGCCCTGGCTCGGGTTCTGAAGGGTGCTTTATGTCGAGTACAATAATTTCATCGGGCTCTTTGATCTGATCCCCTTTGGTCAGCTGGGAAAGCGAGCTGCCCTGCCCTCCTCTGCAGCTCCAGGTTGGCCGCTGGCCCTCTAATGCGGCCTGTTCTTCTAATGCCAGGGGTTCCAGCTCTCCCCAGCTGCTCACGCTGGCATCAGCCCTGTCTGGCACACTGATTTATCTCTGCTGGCACCGACCCCAGGCTCTGGCTTTTGTTCTTCGCAAAGCTGCTGAGTTCCCCCCTGACTCGTGGCAAACTCCTTAATTCCCCAGGAAGCCTGAGATGTAATCACATTTCAACTGCTGCCCCCAAATGAGGTACCGATTAAAATGAGATGAAAAAGAAGGAGTAGGCTCCAAGGTAGAGCGGAAGCCAACATTTACTCATCTCCAAGCCATCTTAGGAGGAAGAAAATGGCACACGGTCTGAGGTTTGGATTCTAAATTACAGTTTGAAGTGGGCAAGGAGATTTGTTTCAGTGTGTGTGCTGAGAGTCAGTATGAGCTTTCATCCTTCACTCAGAAGGAGTTACTTGGAATTGCTTGTGAAAGAGCTGCTGAAAGCCCCCGATAAACAAATGGGAGTTGAATCCTATGGCTACAAGTATGCTAAAACAGAAAAAAAGATCAGCAAAGTACCGCGTATGAAAATCCTTTTCTCAGTCCCCTCCAAAAGATAGTATCTCTTGTTTCTCACCTCAGTAGGAGATCTTACTGTAGTGCACATTCATTTGTCAGAGACCGAATACCCTCTAGTACTCCAGCAAGGGATGACATGTGCCATACGTGTGGTCTTCGACAGTATTAGAATATCCAGTGAACCCAAGGCCTGCATGTCGTGGCTCCACACAGTAAGCAGGGCACCTGAGGGATGAAGAAATGCCAATGAATGAACTTGGCATGAAGGTCTTTAAAGAGAGGAAGAAGCCTACCATTCAGTTGTGTTCTCACTAGGGCTGATCGTGGGGTATTTTGTTTTGTTTTGTTTTTCCATGAGCCTGAGTGAACAATCATGAGTAACTGCTGTATTTATTTTTTAAAATCGCAACTATTTGAAGTCAGTATGGGTAGGTTGGGGAGGAGGGTGTACAAATGACAAATAAAATTCTATTTTCTTTAAAAAAAAGATGCTACTAAAAACACTTGGTTGAAAGTAGGAACTCAAAATTGCAGAATTATTGAAAAATGACAAAAATAAAAACAGGAAAACAGAATCTGGGCTATAACTAAGTCAATTAATTGTCAAAGGAAAATTTATAGCATTAAATACTTATAACAATACAAATAAAAATGAAAATAAATGAGCTAAACATTCAATTCAAAAATCTAGAAAAAGAACAATGAAATAAATGAAAAGAAAGCATAAAAATGAATTAATATACATAAAACAAATCAATAATTTAGAAAACAGAAAAGTAGTTCTAAAATCTTATCAAGCTATTTCTTTAATATCTAAATTAGAAAACTATTACTTAACATAATCAAAAAGACAGAGAAAAAAGGAAGATGGAAGCAAAACACACAAAATTAAAAACCAGAAAGAAGCAAAACCAAGCAATGTAAAATGTTCTACTTAAAAAATAAGGAGTGACCACAGCTTCTGGAGATGCTTCAGAGTGATGACACCAAGCTTCTTTATCCCCACCCCAGAATCACTCCAAATAAACACATAATCTATTTCAAAAAAAAGTTTTACTTTGCCCAACTCCATGCAATTATATTTGAAAATCTTGATTAAATAGATATATTAAAAAATTAACCTACCATAATTGACTACAATAAAGTATACACAAATAATATTCATAAAAGAAATAACACCACAGAAGAGCACCAGCTTCAGTTGGTTACATAGAAAAATTCTACCAAAACTTTAATGATTCAATCATTCCAATGCATTTAGAGTATGCCAGAGCATATAGAAAAAAAAGAAATCTTTCAATTTCATTTTTTGACTCTATTACATTGATCCTAAAAGCTGACAATGATTACACCAAGAACAGTACGAATATTAATGTAAAAGTCTTAAATAAAATATTAGCAAACAGCACATCTAAAAAGTAATGCATTATGACCATATGTTGGGATTAATTCCAGGAATGCAACAATGGTTCAACACTGGAAATTCCATTAAATTGATACAACATATTACAAAAAATCAAGGCAGAAAAATCATACGATTGTCTTCAAATACACAGAGAAAGTGTTTTATAACATTCACTATCCATTCATATTATAAACAATAACATAAGAATGGATGCTTACTTAGCACGATCTCTCTCTTTCTCTCTCAAGTCGGCATCTAGGAATCTAGTATCTTATTTCATGAGGAAACAGCAATGTAGTGCAACATGTCCTCAAAAGGAAAGTCTAACATCTGATGTAATGATTGACAGGAGTTTGGACACACACAGCTAGATAATGTAGAGCCTCTCTACTTGGTAACTATGCTATTAATTTAAAGTGTATGACATTTATGGGTACACGAATTACTCATACCTTTAGCTACTTGCTTCTGAGATATTTTTTCAGCATCCTGAGGAAGTTATTACTCTTGAGAAAAAAAATAAGAAAAAAAACCCTGGATTCCAATACCACCCCCTCATTTCAAAATCACATAGATTTGTTTTGACTCACACTTTGCATTTTAATTTTCAAATTAAACAACTGCTTCTTTTCATCATGAGGGATGGAAATTTTAAAAATTAAGTAAGTTTCCAATAATGGATGAAAACACATATGATTCACAGCATTGGGATTAAGAGCAGAGCATCTCATATAATTGTGTATTGTAGACTACAATTCTGAGATGGTTCAGCCGCATCAGTTTCCTTTTGACTTTTTTTTAAAAGTGACATTAGAGAGCATACCACATGCCTGAGTTTAGAGCTGGGTTTTAGGAGATTCTGCTGTCAAAGCAGAATAAAAGGAAAAACTATTAAATTACAAGGAATTGTTGATTCTGTAGCCTAGTTTATTGGGATTGAAGAGAGAATAAAAATTATTAAATCCTGAAGAAACCCATTGCAATTCACTAGGAGTTCTCTAAACATGAATTTGCCAGCTATTACAAAGAGAAAAAGATTAGAGATTACAGAAGGGCTCAAATTGTCACTGTCATTTTAATTTAGTCAATTACTTAAATAGGAGTTAGGAGATTTCTCTACTAATTAATTGTTTGCCTATGAAAACAGATCTTAGTTTCTTTGGGTCTCTGTCTCCTAATCCATAAAGTAAAGGAGTCATAATAGATGATTTCTCGGGGTCTTTTTCTAATTTATAGTTGTTTGAGTTCTATTGCTGTCTCCAACGTTAGTCTAAGAGTAAAGAGGGCTCTTCTTTTGGTGATCTCACAGTTAAGCCTTAAAATGCACCAAATAGCTACTCATCAATCCAAATAAGTTTTACTCCAATGCTTCCTGCCATATTTTATCCGTATCTCATGTGAAGATATTTGTAACCGATCCCATATTCATACAAAATAAAGGTACAATCTCATCAGTTTCTATATTTAATAGCTTAGCACGGAAGAATAGCAGTTACCTCTCCTGGAGACCTTAGAGGAAGTGTGACTAGCCTGACAAAAAGTCGCCAACCTTGGTATGTGTGTTGAACCTTCCATTCACACCAGCAAGATTTATAAAGAGAACTTTCCATAGTCTCTGTTGAAGTGGCTACTGAAATCAATTCTTCTACTAGCCTCTGACCAGGCAGACGATAGAAAATATTAATTGAGCTTCCGTCATACAGACAGTATTTTGCTGGATCCTATGGAGAGATTTCAAACAACTGTGAGATTTAGTGGCTTCTTTCAAAGAGCTCATGGTGTATTTGGAGCAACTGGGACTTGTGGAACAGGTAGGGAAAATCATTTTTTCTTTAATTCCTAGTGCTCTGTCAGATACGTGATCATTCATGTAATTCCCCCAACTGATAGTATAATTGGTCAGTATAGACATATTTTAACATTACAATAATTTGAACTTTTATACTAGTCCAAAAATAGATTAATGAAACAAAATAGATATTCTGATTCAGTGTTTTAAAACTGATAAAAGAGAAACATCACAAACTAATGTGGCAAATATGACCTGCTCAACCAATGAGTTGGGAGACCTAGAGAGCCAGTGAGAGGAAATTAACATGGGACCAGTGCAGGTTTTTATTGTACATTGAAATAACCTCTATGTGGATTAAAGAGTTAATTCTAAAAATTGTACACAGCAAGAATAAAATGTTGTTGAGTGTAATTTGATTTCTGCATAGGGAAGGATCATAATGCTTAAAAGCAATGGAAAATTTATAATAGGAAAGATAAATAAATTTAACAACATAACAATTTTAAATTTTGTGTGTCAAACTGATCAAAATTATAAGGCAAACAACAAACTAGAATAAAATATTCACCAAAAAAATGACAATTAAAATATCATTCCCATATAAAGGGCAACAGAAATTGTAACAACAGATACCACAATTCCCATAAATAAATTGATTAACAGCTATGAACAGATAATGCACAGAAAATTACAATACTGGTGTAAGTGTCAGATTAGCAGTTTTTTTCACTGATACTCTTCAATGTTGGTAAAAATGTGAGAGAATCAGCACTCTCCTAGCCTGTTGTTTGGAATTTCAAAGGATATAAAATGTCTAAAAAGAAATGTGGCAATATGTTTCAAGAGCCCTAAAAATCCTCCTGCAATTTGACTTCTTGAAATTCAGCCTAAGGAAATAAACTGATATGTGGATAAAGTTTTAAGCACACAGAGGTTTAATGTGGTGATATTTTTAATGGCAAATAAACTAATGAATTAAGTAAAAGGAAACACTTTGAAAACCAAATAATAAACGAATGCTAAAATAAGTTATAATTTACTTTATCATTGTTTTTGATAATATAAGAAAACTTTATGTTATAATAACTGAAAAACTAAAATAAGAATTGTATAGGTAATGAAATTAACTATATGTTGTTTTATAAAGCATAAAATAATTTTAGGAAAAAAAACCCTTAATACCTTGACAGAGTCCGTGTGTGCTTGGTGGGACAATGAGTATATTTTCTGTATTTTCTGTTTACTTTTTACTTCTTATACTTTCAAGAAGCGTGTATTATTTCTCTACAAGATACTTAGATTTTTAAGGTGACTATACATAGTTAAGTGGATATTGGTAAGAGTGGATAGGGATGTCCTAGACTTCCTTCTTTTTAGAAAGGGCCTCAAAGAATGTGCAGTTCATAGCCTACAGCTTCTGCCCTTGGCATTCCCTATTCTCTTGGACTGTGGTGTCTTTCTTCTTAACTCCCTTGATCTGCTCCCTGAGACTTGGTAAACATTCAAAGTCAGTTGATGTTTTCATCAGCCTAGGTTAGTAGAACTTTATAGCATATCGAAATGGTTGGAGACATCATTTGTGCATTCTTGAACTTGAGTCTAGGTCCAAAGACTTTAAAGGAATACTCTGAACTCTTTGGAGCTGGCCTCTAGCATGTAATATGACAACACTCCAGTTAGGGGACGACCAGTAGTAAAACTGGGAATGATGAAGTGCTACTTTGCAGTGCTTGCCACTTTGAACTTTTTATTTGGTCTCCTACAGCCTACCCCTTCTCATTCCTTTCCCATCTTGCCTTTTATCCACTTGTGTTACTTTTTAATAGTTCATCACAAAGGGAAAGTAAGAATTGGATGGTCTCCCTGTCATTTTGAAACACCTCTGACTGCAAGTGCATCTGTGACTGTAATCATTTCCAGAATGGACTTGCATTGGGTGCCCGCAAGTTGACTACTACTTCCAGATACGTGAATGTGTAGGGCATTGTGTGGGCGAGTGTGCAAAGTCTTTTTTTTTTTTTTTCTCCTGCCAAGACAGTGCTATTTGCCTGTGCTCCTGGTCTTTATCTCCTGGTCTTTATCTTAGGGGCACCAAATCTTCTTTCTGATGAAAACGTTTTAATAATGCCAGGAGCCAACATGTCTTCTATCTTGGGTTCTCTCTCTCACTTGCCCCTGAAGCGCCATGTAACTTACTTAGAAATGAAAATAGAAAACTCATCCATTCATTTATTTGTCCATTTGTTGTTCAGTCATTCATCATTTATTGAGCAAGCACCTATGTCTGCTGTGTACGGTAGTGAGAATTTTAAGAACATTAAGAGTAGTTTTATGGTCATTGCTTTTGTAGTTTTATGATTTTTCTTAGGATGGTATAACTTCCATGCATTAAGCATCTAAAATATAATTCTAAGCTGATAGTTGATCAGGTGTATAATTAGGTGGGTCAGTCTCAAGCTAGGAATACTTAGAAAATTCAGAATAAGAGAAAGACTGTGGTGAGTATGGAATTAGTCATTGGTAAGTTCTCAGAAGAGAACGTCTTGAATCGGCCTTGAAGGAAGCTTAGGATTTGGGCAGGTTATCCAGTGTATAGATCACAGTCTTTTGTCCAGCTCCAGCCCCTGTTTAAGATAGAGTGAGGAAGGCTCTGCAAGCATTCTAGAAAATAGTCCTGGTTCTGATCCTTCTTGTGTTGAATGTTATTCATCAATTTCTGCAGTGTGTTTTGCTTATTATATTCAAGTATTTCCTCCCCATACTAAGCATCTTAATTCCAAGGTCTATTTCCATCCAATCTCAGCATCCTTGTTGGCAAGTGGCACAAACTCCTAAATTCCTGGCAGGGTGCTATTAGGGAGTGAGAAAAAAGTAAGATGATGTCATTCAGGTAATGTCCAAGTTACATTTTCAGTCTCCGTAAAGTAGTTGTTTGGGAGCTCGTTGGGAATGGACTGCAGTCAAAGCTATGAAAAATTCAATCCACGTTCTGGGCCAGCCCGGTGTTGGAAAGTCTTGCCCTAGATGGATATCTAGAGACAAAAAAAAAAAATAAGCTGACAAATAGCAAAAGCAAATTCTGGAGATTAAAGGGCACCTCAATGACCTCAGATGTAGTAGACACTCCTTAAGGTGCTTTGGGGAAAGGTAGACATGGTGTTGAAGAACATGAACTTTGGAGCCAAGGATATGTGTGTTCAAATCCAAGTGGTGCCCACTTCTTCCTAGCAGCGTAACTGGACAATTCCGGTTTCCTCATCCTGAACTGAGTATAGTAACACTATTTGTTTCATAGCACCGTTGTGAGGATTAAACAAGTTTGTATATACAAAGTGCTCAGAAAAGTGCCTGGCTGTCATCGTGATCGTCAGATGTTTATTTAATAAACAGAAATAAAGTGGAAGTATAAGGATTATTTTGGAAAGAGGGGATGGTTTGGTGGCTTGGGTAAGGAAGGAATAATGAATTACATATTTTATGTGCTAAGTAGTGTAGGAGATAGAGGTGTTTAGTAACCAGTGGGTAAGGTGGTTTCAGCCTCAGGTCTAGGGGCTGAATTATTCAGGGTTAGAGACTCAGGGCCAGGGCTTGGTTTGGTGATGGCAGAAGAGGAGGCTACTGTTAAATATGGCAAATATGGTTGGCAAATGTAGCCAACCATAAAATAACTTTACATGTTCAGTGTGCTGAGGGCTCTTACAGCTTTGTGCCCCCATTTAGGCAGCAAGTATTAGTTCGCATATTTTGCTAGAGCCATCAAATTAAATAACTTACTCATTGTATCTGTCCTCGTGGATTTTACAGTTTTGCAGGTGGGCAGATTTTAAACAACTTCAATAAAGTGTGAAGGATGTGAAGAGGGAGGGCCCAGAAGGCTGTGGCGGCACCTCCCAGTCTGTGTCTCCCCTGCCCACTCCGTGCTGCCGACTGGTGCACTTGGGAACCTTCAGAATCTGGTTGAAAATCTACCTTCATCCAGAAGTCATTGCTGACAGTTTCATTACTTTTATGTTCTCTTGTCCTTGATCCTGTCACTCTGCAAACATGCGCTAGTATTCTTAGTTTCTGTGTTCTTCTGAATTTATACAGTTCACTCCAGAAGATACGAGAACAGAGTTTTGGACTACAATGGCTACTCCTACTTCTCTGTGTCTTTTTATGAAAATCTGGAATTAGGAATTGATCTCTGAAAATATACTCATTTATATCTTCTCCCAAAGATATTTTAAAGTCTGAGGTGTCCCTTCATAGTCAGCATTCACTCATCACTTTTTACTCCCACTTCACTGGAGCCTTCCTTTCCTATATCTTGGCTCTTTGATTAATGCATTTTATCTTTTTATCTAAGACAGTCAAGTCCATGATGAAAGTTGGGAAGTCAGATATCCCAGCACCTTGAAGAAGTAGCCAGTTCCGGGTCTCATTTGCAGTGCATTTTTTCTGTGTGAAGTGCATATCTTTCTTCTTAGCAGGGTCAAGAAGGTAGGACATGTGTTTGTTGAACTACTGAAAACCTCTCTTATTGTGGGAGCAAAAGAAACTGAAGTCCAGCTCTTACTGCATAGAGGATGAATAGTTTTAGTAAACACTGTTAATAAAATTGAAGCCTTAAGCAGCAGTCTCCTTATTTATCTTCTTAAACTTAATGTGGCATGAGATTAGAGTCACATATTGCATATCCAAATCAGCAAGTGGAAACCTTCAAACTGCATGCCCAAAGTGTTGGTTACACGAATGGATTTTTAAAACATGCTGACACAGGTGATTGTCTGTTATCTCTGAGACTGAGACTTATCTTTGCACTGACTCATTTTAGACCCTTTCTCTGGAGATTGCCAGCTGCAAGGTCCAAGACAGCGATGATCCACTAGACATATGCAGAACAGATGGTTGAAAAAATTATCCGCCCATTCAATTGCTCCCTTAATCATTTCCACCACCTTGCTGCCCACGCAGACGTCGGGCTGCATAAAGCCAGGGTTCAGGCCATTCCTCAAGCTGACTCGGGGAGGCCACTTGGCATGACTGCCTGTGCAGAGGCACAGGGGCCAGCACCCCTAGACTATGTTGCCTAAATTCCTGGCAGATTGTTTTAGGGAGTGAGAAGAAAGTAAGATGATGTCATTCAGGTAATGTCCAAGTTACATTTTCAGTCTCCCTAAGGTAGTTGTATGGGAGCTCATTGGGAATGGACTGCAATCAAAGCTCTGAAAAATTCAGTCCACATTGTGGGCCAACCCGATGTTGGAAAGTCTCGTCGTACACAGATTCTAAGAGCAAAACAAGCTGACAAATAGCGAAAACAAATGCTGGAGATGACAGGGCTTTTGATGACCTTGGATGACCTTGATGTCGGATGTTGCTCCCTCCCTCACTTCCACTTTGTAACCAAAGCCAAATTTGCAGTTTGAATTGTCCTAATCCTTCACTGGGGTAAATCCCCAATGTTTGCAATCAGATATTTCTGAATCCACCTTTATACAATAGATCCAGAGAAGGAAAAAAAAAAATCAAACTAATACTAGAGAAATTGACTATTCAGTGCTTGAGTTGCCTGAGTCTTGGGATAACTCACATCCAGTTAGTGTGTCCTTGTCCAGAGTTGGACCTAATAATATCACAGTTAAAATCAGGTGAGGTGAAAAGGTCATGGTGAGAACTCGTGGTCTTTACCACAGTGTTTTCCTGTTCCTATTTAATTGAATTTTAAGTGAGTTCAAAATAAATGGGTAAAACCACTGTATTCTTTCTGCCACTTGGTTTTAATTAGTGGCTGGGAATAACGCAGTCCTGGTTTAATTTAGCAGTGAAAGGGTTATTTTGAGGCCTGAGAAGAAGTGAAACAATATGCTGTGTTAGATTTTATTTTATTTTATTTTGGGTTACTTTGATGTCATTTCTTCAAGTTTATTATATTAATATATTAGGTTTGTGCCATGTACTGTGACGGAGACAGAGCATCCTTGTCTTTGAGGTGCTTCCCTTGTATAAGATGTTTTTATTGTTTATACTTGAAGGAGAAATCTTTCCAAAAAGAACTCTCCTTGAAAAATCCTGACACTAACATTAAAATAAGTGTGAAAGTATATTAGATTTAGCATACTCTATTCCCATATCCATTTTTACAAATGACTATTTTTCTGGCCAAAATGATTTTCCTCTTTAATTGACGATATCGGTTATAATATTTGTCAGGATATTATTCAGTGTAAGAAATATTGAAAAACTCTTTCAATCATCAAAATATAATTCTTATATACTTTGTGCAAAAAATGGAATAATAGCAAAATAATACTTCTGACTTTTTAGTTAAGAGGCAAGGAGAACCCAAAGAGAACAAGGATTCTGAGTGAAGCTTTGCAGGAAACACACAAGTATTTAAACAAAAAGCTTCTTTTAAAATTTTGGCTTAGATGGCTATAATATGCTTGTGTCTCCCTTTCACTCCCCCCCTTCACTCTGTCCTTTTACCCAGAAGATGCTTGTATGGAATAAATAACATGGTGAAGTGGCTTTGCTTTTTATGGTTTCCTAAGGCTATGACTATTTTATAAAGATTAGTTCCACTGTAAGTCCTAGGTTTCCTGTTTTTATTATCCACACTTCACACGGTGGTTTAGACTAAATTGTCCATCGCAGAGTTTGGAGAGCCGTCTGTTTCATGCAGTAAATTGCACTGCTACTTGCATACCCATCCTCACAGCCCGTGTTCTGGGGCCGATCAGATATGCATTTGCTAACACACGAGAACACACAAATGCTTCATTTCTCACCTATTTTTGAAGTTAGCTCTTCTTTAAGGTTTACTTACTTCAGTCATAGTCTTTTTTGGCCTATTGAGTAGATATCGGGAAACAGGTCACTGAGGAGAGATGACTACTGGAATGCAATTTCTCTCTCATGCAGAGGGGCTCCTTCACTGTTTGCACTGTCCAGCCCCTGACCAGCGAAACCGTCGTAGGGAAAGCAAACATCTCTTGATGCAAATGTACTATGATGTTACTTAGATTAAATCCCCGGTGAACTCTTTTCAATAGAATTTCTCTTTTAGAGGATTGTGTCAGAGAGTACAACGTTATCTATTCCACGTGCATGGTAGTTTAGCTAGTCCGCAGCAGGAGAAATGGTAATACGTACACAACGGTGTGTAACAAGTGGCTTGAGGCAGACACAGCAGGGAATCCCAGCACAGAATCAGAGGAGGAGGGAAGGTCCGGACATCACTGCGATAAAGCTGGGTTGTAAGACGGGGCGGGGACGGCCAGTGATGGCGTCGGTGCTGTCACTCTGCGCAGCAGGAAGACTGGGTTAACTGTCCAGTGCTGCGGCTTGCGGCTACTCATCTATCTTCCCAGCAGACGACTGTCCTGGCCTCCTCGAAATACTGCTGCTGCTGTTTCTCTTCTGTTTTCGTCACTTCGACAATATGTCAGTAACTTGTTATGTCCATGGATGGTGGTGAATTTGAAAAACAAAACTGAAAGCAGTTCAGCGGCTGTCAGTGCAGACCTCCTTCCAGTCTCTAGACGTTTCAGGGACTCCAAAGGCAGCATTTGCATGTCGTGATGACTGCAGACTTAGGCAGTCATGTTATGGTGTTCGGGGCATTGTTGTCCTCATTTTATAAACAACAGAATTGGATGACTTTTATAGCAGACAGGATTCTCATTAAATCCAGGAAGATTCATGCCCTGTTAACCCTGTCCCCTACTGCAACGGCTCCAAATATTGTTAATTCTACAAAGGCTTCATACAGTTTTCATCACCGTATTGTTTTTCCTGACTGCTTCCTCCCTTTGGTATCATAACTGGGCCATGATAAGGTACTAGAGAACCGACATGTAGGAATGAGTAGAGAATGCCGTTTTAGTCTTTTGGAGGAGGATGCGATCCATCTGACTACATCTTGTTTGGATTGGCTTTCTCAGACCTCCTTTGACCTGTCGCCAAAAAATGTTTCAACTGAATTTACGATTATGCCCCGCTGCACCCAAATGTGTGTGTGTGTGTGTGTGTGTGTGTGTGTGTGTGAGAGAGAGAGAGAGAGAGAGAGAGAGAGAGAGAGAGACTCTCTGTGTGAGTGTGCACACATGCATGGATATGTGCTTTGTTCTTGTAATTTATAATAGGTCTATAATAGTACAAGCTGTTAAGTCGTTTTATGGAAGTTCTGTGGAAATGCTAATGTATACCATCAACCGTGATAAACACAGCTGTTAGTCATCAGTGTTTCTGTATCTCTGAAAAAGCGAACAAACTGGACAACTGTCACTGATTCTCACAATTGACAATACTACCATCGGGAGGAATCGGAGGTGACTGCAATACATTTGGATGTTCTCTATTTATTGTTTGCTACGTTTCAATCATACAATAAGAACTCATTAAAATTATCAACAGGTGCCTCTGATGGTACTAAAACAACCCAAATCCATGGCATGAAGAAGTGAGTGAAAAGACGAGAAAGAAAATGTCCTATGTATTCCATCCCCTGAGTAATAAAATAGTGAGCGGAAAGGGGAAGGGTCAACGTCCTTCTGTAGGCACCACCTGAGTATAAGTATGTTCATGGTTCGTACTTTCCCAAATGCACACACACAAGGCTAAGCATCCTTCTCCGTAGGCTCCTTCCGCACTCAGGGACATACGGGGCTGGTGTTTGGTAAGTGGATATGTGAGAAGATAGCCTCAAACTTTTTTTCACATATATTCCTTTTCTCCAAGAGTATATCACTTGGGGCCAACCCCAAGAAATTCTGTGCTTCTGTGAGATATGACTGGTTAGCAGGTGAGGTAGAAGGAGAAGAAAATAGACTCAGTGCTCCTCTAAAGTGTAACGGGGTGGAGATGAGGTAGGTGGAATCCTGGGATCAGCAGCAATGTATAGGTGGAAGGAAGTGTATCCGCCTGTTTCTGGGATTTGCTGCTTAAGCCAAAGGGTGGGGGGTCTTGAGCCCAAATTTCCATTTTCAGCTTCTGGGTGTTGTTAGTTAGCTCCCTGAGTAGCCTTGCAGCATTAGTTATTTGCACTCATTGTGCAATAGTTATTTGTTGATAAATATCTGAGGGGGGCTGCTGGTTTCTTACTTCCTGTTACAGAAATGGCAGTTTTTACTTTGTGGGGAGGGTAGGCTGGTGGCAGGTAGAAAAATTGGCAAAAATGGAGAAGTTAAAATTACGTCACTATAATACTGCTTTCAATTTTTTGGTACCTGCTATATTAAATGTTTTAATATTAAATATGTTTAAAAGTGTTCTTTTCTAGTATCTATATTAGTTTATACATATATATATATATGTTACTTTATTTTAAAATAGCCTAGGCTGATAATGTCTAGTGGCCATATTTGTAGTGAAACTATTTCCCACTCAGTCTATTAACATTGAATCACGCCCTTTTTGTCCAATCATAATTTGGAAAATTATTCCAAATTCCTGCAGAAAAAGATACAAAATTATAAGTGGGGCAGGGACTGGAAAGTGTCTGCTTATATTTTGGCATCAGCACCAGCCGTGGTGAAAGAATCCGCATCTTAAAGTGAGAAAAGGAAATGACAGCCGTCTGCATCATTCTCGTTATCAGGGACTTCTCCGCCAATCATCCTTCCTTCTACTTTACTTTTTCATCCCCAGTAATTGTGGCTTACCGGAATCTTCTCTGTTACCTTCTCTGGCCTGACACACGGGCTAAACCCACGCACAGCTCACACCGGCTTTTTGTCTCTGTTTACTCCTGAGGAATCTCTCAGAACTCCTTTGCCTGGTCTGTGTCACGGAACAATATTACTTTGGAAGAAAAGTGCTGGCTGGATCCCTGTTATCCTCTCATTCCCTTTCATTTGATGAAATCCTAGATTGCTCTTTTGGAGACGCATTCAACAGAATGAAGTCGAAACAGAGTAAAATTTATCTGTGACTAAAGAGTATGTGAAATCGCGGTTACTCTGTAGCATCCTGGAAAGGAGGGGTAGCTTTGGTCTCTGTGTGTCTGAAAAATAGTTCATCAAGAATAAGAGAGCCCAGGCCGGGCGCGGTGGCTCACGCCTGTAATCCTAGCACTCTGGGAGGCAGGGCGGGTGGGTGGATCATTTGAGCTCAGGCGTTCGAGACCAGCCTGAGCAAGAGCAAGACCCCGTCTTTACTAAAAATAGAAAGAAACTATCTGGAAAACTAAAAATATATATAAAAAATTAGCTGGGCATGGTGGTGCATGCCTGTAGTCCCAGCTACTGGGAGGCTGAGGCAGGAGGATTGCTTGAGCCCAGGAGTCTGAGGTTGCTGTGAGCTAGGCTGACGCCACGGCATTCTAGCCCGGGCAACAGAGTGAGACTCTGTCTCAAAAAAATAAATAAATAGATAAATAAATAAATAAATAAATAAATAAATAAATAAATAAATAAATAAGGATAGGAGAGCCCTTTGAGGTATAAACACATTCCTTTAGCGAGGCAAGACTTTGGGAGTGAGAAGACCTGGGTCCGAAGTGGTAGCAGATGCTGCGGGTGTCCTGCCTCGTTGCCCCTCAGCCCACCTGAGTTCATCTGCACCTGAGACCCACAGTTTCCTGCATGCTGATTCTCACCTCAGGTATATGTGGTTCTCTGCTACTCATCTGAGCACTTTCGCTGGAACCTCGGGGGCTCACTCAGCTGCTCAGGAGTGCAGGGGCATCAGGGCTCCCGAGGACAACGGGAGACCATGGCTAGAAACCCAGTCTTCCAGTTCCATGGTGGGGCAATTCAGAGACGTGTTCCGCATCGTTTCCCAGAAGGTCCCCAGCAGGAGTGAGCCCTGGGTGGCCACAGTGGTAACCCTCTAACTCACATGCCTTTTTTGGATTTTTTTCCTTCTTCATCTCACTTTCCGTATTTTCTCACTCATATTTCCGAGGATCACTTTCCAAAGAAACTACCTGAACCTAAATCTCTGTCTGTCTTGGGATTGGCTTTGAGGAGAACCCAAACTAAGACAGGGTCCGGCTATACACTTAACTAGCTCTGAGGCTTTGAGGAGGTTATTTTATTTTTCTGGGTCTAAGTTTCTTGACTTGTCAAATAAGACACTGGACCAAATTGATAATTTTCCTATTTCATTAGCTGCAGAACTCTTTTTTTTATTAAATTAAATCTTAAATAGAACATTAAAATACATGTTTTTGTAAGTGAGGAGCATGTTTCTTGGGTAGTTTAAAGCCTTTTTTTGTTTGTAGGGAAGACATTTACTTCTTTGTAGACAACTGAGGCATATTCTTGAGTTCCTGCAATTGGTTGTAGCACAATTTTAGAATAACTGCAGTAAATTACTTCTAAAATTCTGAGATTTTAATCATGAATAAATGTCGTTGAGGAGCTTTTTACCTCCACCCCAATCTCTAGGCTATTTCCTAAACTCCAAACCCACGAAGATCCAGTTTAGAATCTTTCATCCCAATGCCATGGATACCCCTTCACAAATTGGTTGTGTGTGCGTACACACACATGTGCACACATGCATGTATGTGTCCATATTCCAAAGAACAAATCAGAAATGTGATTTCCTGGCTCACGCATACCATAGTTTCCCAGGAATGTCAGTGTAAAGACTATAAATTCTGATGATATGTTGGGTGCTTATGGGGGTAAATAGCCCTCATTAAAATTTTTCTTTTACTTCATCATAAGGACTTTCAGGCTTATTCCCTACTGTTTCATTGACAGGAACAAGTTCTATAATGTTTTCAGCTTTAACACAGATGAATACATACAGAACTTATAAGTACAGCCATGGGCCACATCATCACATGCTCCTACCTTGCATGGATGGAGCCCCTGCTGTCCCAGGTTCTGGAGGGCCTTGCTTTGCTGGGTGTTAACAATTCAGTGACTGAATGGAGGTGAGGGAGGGAGTGGGGAAGGTCTCCTGGAGGCAGCATGGGCTGGTTGAGCTGGATGGGTTGGGTCAGCAAGGAGCTACTCAGGGAGTGGGAGCAGCAGCTGTTTATAATGATTTAAATATTTTCACTACCAGTATGGCCACTAGACGTTACACATTTTCAGTCCATGATGGACCACATATACAATGGTGGCCCTATAAGATAATACTGTATTTTTACTGTACCTTTTCTATGTTGAGATATGCAAATACTTACCGTTGTGTTACAACTACATACAGTCTTCAGTACAGTAACACGCTGTACAGATTTGTAGCCTAGGAGTGATAGGCTATACCATCCAGGTTTACATAGGGACGCTCTATGATGTTTGCATGATGGCTAAATTGCCTAATGATGCATTTCTCAGAATATATCCCTGTCATTCAGTGACACATGACTGTGTTTTAGGAATCTTATGTGCCGTAAAATATTTTTTTTTCACTCTTAAATCTTCACTCTTGGCCACTTATGTAATTCTCAAAAGTTGCTTTCCTTTCTGCACCAAGGTATTTTGACTAGAGTTTTAAAATACAATAACTTTGTTCCCTAGAAGTATCCACGTGCCTCTTTATTTACTCCTTTCCCCGCTTTCTGCCTAAGCTGCGATCTGGACTTCCGTCAGCCTGTCTTCCCTACGATTCTTCTCTGAACACATCATACATCCCACTGTCCTTCCACGGAGACCACGAAACCTCAACCACTTGCTTCCCGTGTGATTGGTCCCAGCACATCTGTTACCTTGCCAGTCTTCCCAGGGACACTTGCTCCTCACCTCCGAAACCCTGGACTTTTGCTTAACTTGTAGAAACACACGGGAAAGAAAACCCTTCCTTGCGTTTTTATTTTCTAGAGGAGTGGTTGTTATCTCATTTCCATTGTGCATCAAATCTTTGCCCTTATGATCACATTTCCCTTTTTTTCCTTGAAGATGAATTGAACAGAGAATCAGATTCAAGGAGTCATTTGGAGAAGAGGTAGAATAATCTCCACCCTAGTCTCTGACAAATGCACGTATCTAGACAACGTGTATGCAGGACAGCATATATTTCTCCAAAATACGGTCCTTAGTGCGGTTAGCTCACGTTTCTTAGTGAATGTGAAAGTCAGTGAGAAAGACAATAATTTATATAACCATATCGACTCAGCCATGGAGTCTCGTATTTCCAGGGCAGCTGATGGTTGTAAGTTCCTTTTATAAGTACTTTGTTTACCCAGCAATTTCCTATAATGTTTCCTTGCTTTGAAATACAGGACAGCCATTATGTCGACACTTTTGACATTCTAGAGAAAATATACTTCCCTCTCCTGGGCAGTTTTCTTGAGTCATTCAGCTGCATGTGTTGCTCTTTACATTGTTTAGTTCTGAGCTTCAGCTTTTCTTTCATAAGAGGTGCACCCCGCTGAATGACGTCATTAGGTGTATCCCTCCCCCAAACCTCCCGGCTGAGCAGTGTTTCTCTTATCTCTCACAAGCGACTGTAAGTTCCTACAAGGCAGGAGCTCATCTCCCAGAACTAAGCGACATGTTGGGTACCTGATAGCTCCTTAATAGATGCTGGCCGAATAAATCGCCAAAGTGCTCGAACATATGTTTTAGAAGTTGCTTTTGAATGAGGCTTCGTTAGGAACTTTCTGAATGGCTCAAGATTTCGTGATTTGGCTGTTTTTCAGAAGCTCAGACTAGCTTTTTTGTCGTTTCCAGGTCCATGTATGAATTATGTATCTGAAGTTTCCCTCCTACTGTGCTTGGCTTTGATGGCATCCCAAGCTTTGAGGTTTCCATTTTTCTCTGTCAGATCTTAATACTTTATCTCATTCTTGGTCTGGCTTTTCCACCTCGGGCGGTGATGCGAAAAACAAAATCCCTTTCATTTACTTTCCTTCTGTCGTGTGCGTGCCCATGTGTAGCTGCGGTCATATCAAGTGTCAGCCCACACCCTGCACGGATGACCAAAGGTCCTGTGAGAGCTGCCAGGGGCAGCGGCGCACTCACCACAGACTAGTTTGGGGGCCTTCCAGTGAGAGGAACGACTATTTTCTCTCCTGTTTTAGTTCCAAGATCCTTCAGCAAATTAAGCCAGTATGTCTCTGCATTGTGTTTTGTATTATTTCTGGGCAGCAATCACGACTGATGTGTTATTCCCTTTAGCACCAATGTTCCTAACGGTTGGCCAGCATTTAGCCATAGGTACGGCGCTTGACAAGTTTCATACATTTTTCCTTGTTTTACTTCTTCATATTTTTCCCTTTTGTGGAACTTCTCGCGGCACATTTATTTTTAAGGTGTTTCTGTTCTTTATTCTTTTATTATGACGCCTATCAAGAGATGTCACCAGGTCAAGACGTTAGGGGTGGCGGATGGTCCCTGTCAGCCTCTGGAGGGTTGCCTACGCAGTGAGCATCTGCTGTAGGGTGTCAGCAACAGCGAGGTGGCCCCAGAGCAGTGTCTGCATTTGTTCTCTTCCTGTCTCCCCAGCCATCTCGATTTGCCTTTACAGATGATGATGACACTGGACAGGACCCTTCCCTTATTATTAGTTATATTTTTAGAGGGTGGCAGGTGACAACAACAAAATAATTTTGCTCTTCCTGTCTTCTTGCTAACCTGGTATTTCCTGCCCCTTCCTGCCATAATGTGTTGATTTTCCGAGCCTTGATAATTTCCCCCTCAGTTTTAAAGCCTCGTGTTTATTATATGCCCTATCGATTGATGACGATCAAGAGGGGGATTAACTATTTATGTTATTTTATTTTCCCATTCAATGGTTTGGATGCTGCCTGTGAGTCTAAGGAGGCAAAGGGGAGAAGAGAGAAAATGCGTGTGGAACTGTTTCCCTTCTGTTCCTCTCCACTCTAAGATTCCATCTTCCTGTGTTTTCTCCTTACTCTTGTTTCTTCTCACCCTCTCACTCACCCTGCCCCTAACCCCAACTTCCTATCTCTGTCACCCCCATTTCCCAGTGTGTCTTTTGAACACGCGACTTACTGCGAATTCCTTTAGTCAGTTGATGAAGACTCTGAGGAGCAGAGGAGGGAAATGACTTGCCGAGTTCCTAGACATATGCCAGAGAAACAGGTGAGTGTTGGAGCTTGTCCTTCTGGAGGTCCAGCTCGGATCTGCCTGCCTCTGTGGGAATCTTTCCTGAGTCCTCCTCCACATTCTCTGAAGGCGGAGCTATTCCCTCCTGCCTCTGTTTTCTCGTGGCACTTTATATATCCCTCAGCACAGCATTTATCTCAGGATACTATGACTGGAGGTTTATTTCTCTTCTCTATTAGATCATGAGACCCTTTATGGCAAACGCTGTGACATTGATTCCTGTGTCCCCTGGGCCTAGAGCAGTGCTTGGCATGTGGCGGATGCTAGATAAGAACGAGTTTCGTGAATGACTGCAACCGTGCTGTGTAGCTGGCCGCTATTTTTTATTCTTGTTTCCTGAGGTCCTGTTTTCTGTGTTGTTTAGTGTGTACTGACAGATAGAGCAGGGTCCTCCTTTTGACTCAGAAAAATATGCAAGAGAATGTGGATCTTAATTCCGGAAGTTTCATCACAAAGATTCCATTTTTAAGTTAAAACCAGGCCTAATCTGCCCATGTTATGGAATCTCCTTTACGAAAACTATGAACTGAGTTTAAACATGAAGGCCAAATTTCAAAATAAAAAGTTTAATATTTATAATCAGGATTTTCTCAAGGCAGTGAGAATTTTGTGTACAGGCACACGTAGTTGCTGCTTGAGGTCATTTTATGTGGTTGTGAAAGCTTTCGATTTACATATAAAATATTACCAAATTGTTTAGATTCATGGATTTCTGACATGATTTCAGCTTGACCTGCAGTCAATTTCCCCATGTAGGCACAGAAAGAGACCCACCTTTATCCCAGATTTTAACTCACAAGCAGAAGTAAGTTATTAAAGGAATCAGGAGAGAAGAAAAAAGAAATAGCTGTGCTTCTAATGGAAGAAAGCAAGCAAACATTGATTCAATCAATTGATTTACTTTTAAGTAAGAGAACAGATGTTTTCTGTTAGGTCCCTGGTGAAAATTCAGTAGGCGCCAGTGATGCTTTAGGACCAGTGGCTTCTGATAAAATGTGAAGCGAAGGGCTGGGCTGTTCCTGCTCGATGGGCTTTCGCGCAGCAGGCCTGTCACGGTGCTGCCATTTCGCTTGAACAGGCGTTAGCTCTCCCTTCTTTGTGCGCTCACGTTCCCTCTCACCGCCCACTTGCATTTGCCCTCTATTTCTTAGAGCAGGACATTTTGGTGCTTTTGTGTTATTTTAAAATATTAATTGTAAAGAATTTAATTCTCTGTTTATAGATGGCCGAATCCCACATTTTCTGGCCCAGCAGAAACACCGATGGTGTCTTCTGACCTTACCTGGGCTACAGCCTCCTCTCTGAGCAGCTGGGTTCGAAGAGTGGGTGAGGTGTTTGTCCCCTGATGCTGTCTTTGTAACCTACCCCCCAGCCTTGCTATGGAAACATTAACCAGAACCCCTCTCACTAAAACTTCAAAGGCTTCCTCCAAAGGTTTCCAAGAGTCTACGTTCTCTAAAATGCCAGCTTTTCTTTTTCAGCTTCTTAAAAATCACTTGCAGTAATATGAGTCTTTTCCTTCTCATAAACACTCCCATTATGTTCATATCCTTGGAATTTCTTTGCCAAACATAATTTGTTCTTACATTTTCAAATAATGCCTCATCTTCTTTGCCATTCCTTTCTCCAAATTAGCCTCCCTCTCACCCATCATTTGACAAACAACTCTGCCAAAATGTAAACTCCTTATGATTGGGGAATGTATGTTATGATTTTAGAGCCTGTGCAGAGAATGGTTCTTAGTACATAGTGGGTGTGCAGTAAATTTTTGTTAAATGAAGTCAGATGTCTCTTTTATAATCATTTATTAGAATCCATGTTTAGGCAGGCCCAGACCATCATAAATGTCCCACTGAGGAAATCAAGATAGCCAAATAACCAAAGAAATTTTTTCCTTAGTCGTATTTTCCATAATGAATTCTCTTCTTATCACCTATGCATTTTTGTGCTATCTGATAATCTTGGTCTGTATATCCATTTGCTTACAGTCAGTCTGTGTTGAATGATAACAGCAATGGTAATCTCTAGAACTATACAATGGCTATTTTTGTATGGCGTTGGGAGGCAAAGGAAGCATTTCACCATCCAGCAATTCTCATTCTGTGGGAGGTAGAATGAGTGACCACTTTCTGATACCTGCCCAGAATAGACTGGCACTTACGTGGAACCACATCTCATTGTTTTATTAAATTATGTGGAGGGGGTGATTAAGGGTAGTATTAAGACACATGGAAACTCTTCCATGGTTCCTTTCCCAATGCAGCTGTATTGGGTTTCTTCTGATTGTCCCCTCCGTGTCATCCTTTGTCCTGTCCCCCAAACTAAAACATCTGCAATAGGAGCAGGAGAACATTCCCGAAGCAGGAGCCTCAAGAATGCTTATTTGAATGGAGCTAACTTCTTACCCTCCCCAAGGGGCAGAGGTGTTGATAGTTTCCATCAGTAATGACCTCATAGGAAAGCTGTGTGCATCGCAAAAGCCACCACCACACCTGGCACGGATTCAGGGAGAAGCTGGAGTCTGAGTCTAAGTGATCATTGAGACGGAACTACCCTGTCTCCAATCTGGGCTATCTGTCGGCCCCTAGCAGACTGGGGAAACACATGGAAGAGTCTGTTTAAACCATATCTTCCCTCTGCAAACAAAGAGCACCTGATTTCCCAGACTTAAAATATTTTATGTGCATAATTCAGTCATGTTAAAATAACTTTCCTCTTTAAAAAATCCCCACAATTAATTGCTCGTTAATTTATGTATGCATTCACTCACTAATCAACCCATACTTGGCGACTGTGTGCTGTGAGGTAAACACTTCGTGAGGCAGCAGTGCCAGGGAGAGCAAACCCAGACTCACCCTGCCCTCATGAAGCTTCCAGTCCATGATAGAGAGAGAGAGACTTCAATGAAATAATCACACAGCTGAACAAACAGAGACATATACTATGAAGGGAGAGGATGTCATTCTCAGAAAGGAAATAACAGAACAAATTTCACATAGTTTGGGGTCAGGGAAGGCTTGTCTGAGCTACGACATTTGAAGGAAGAATGGACGTTAACCAGGTGAAGGGGGTAGGGAGAACTTTCCAGGCACAGAGACCAGCGTGGGCCATGGGACCCTCTTGCAGGAGGCAACGTGAAGTGTTCAAGAAATGTGCAAACAAGGTTCAGGGCAAATATGACTCAGATGAATCTTGAAGGGTTGGTAGGTGCAGACCGTGAAGATACTTTCTCCCTATCTTCCTCTTACAACCTGGCTGTTGTTTTCAACTCCATTCCAGGTCCCACTAAAATCCAACCCCAAGGGGAGGATAGGGAGACTCAGTGAGCACACGACCATGGCTGAGCTTATGCCTTCACTTAGCACAATGCAGGCAACAGTCCTTGATCTTATGAACCTCCAAAAGCAATAATAAACCCTTTTGCAGAATTGAGGAATACTAACTAGGTAGAGAGGAAATGTGGCCAGCTAGCTTATCAACTGTCTTCTTGTCATTGGGCTGGATCCTCAGCCCTTCATTATGTGGCTTTTCTCTGTGATTTATCCGTATTTTCTTCCACTCCTGCATGCTAATGGTGCATTTCACCTCCAATCTGAGCTACTTGCTGGTCTTGGAACCCTCCATGACATTCCAGCCCCAGCATTTGCTGATGTCAAAGGTGAGCTGCCAATTTTCTCTTCCAGGTGAACTGCTTTCCACTGGCAAAGATTCCATGTCACCACAGTTTCTTTTGTAAAGCCATGTCTGTCTCAGGGTTGCCTGTTTTTATCTCTGTTTGTATACTTTCAGAGCACAGTCTAAGAAAATACGATTTGTTGAAATGGCTTCTCTGTGTTCTTCCTCCACTGAATTCAGAACGGAGTCATACTGTTAGTGTCCTTAGCACATAACATGGTACCTGGCACGTGGCTTTGGCGCAATAAATGCTTGTTGAAGAAACAAATATATAAATGAATTTAAGAAATAATGGTGGTCTCTGCGGTGTAGAAAAAACTTGACAAAAGACGGAGAGAAACAATGAGAAAGTTATCCTCCTTACAGAAATTCTAGAATGGTAAAGGTTCACTCTGGAACTCTGTACAATTTCTATGGTGATAGATGTTTGTAAGTAAAATATGCCTACAATAAATTGATTACAAAATTATTCCTAAATATTTACCCCTCCCTGTATGCACACATTTTGCAATAAAACTTTGCAGCTCCTGTCATCAAGAGGTCAAGTGTATTTCCCCATCCTTTGAATCTGGGCTGGCCTCATGACTTTCTTTAGCTGGCAAAATGCTGTGGAGATGACTCTACTGAATTCTGAGCCTAGACTTCCAATAGCCTTGCGCAGTTCTGCCTTGTCTCTTGGAATCCTGCCACGCCGTGAGAGCAAACTGTATGAGAAAGAGTCCAGGCTATTCTGATGAAGGATGAGACACCATGTGGAACAGAGATAAATCATCGCAGCTGAGATCTCCGTGGATCAGCCAGTCCTCTGTGGACCTGCCCATCGACTGCATATGCGGTTGCCAGCCGAGACAACTGAGCCGAGTGTGGCATACATTTTAACCAGCATAATCAGGAGCTAAATAAATGAATCTTTTAAACCACTAGACTATGGAGAAAATTATGCAGAAAAATATTTCCCAATGATTACCTATTTTTACCGTAACAGTTTATTTTTTTAAATTTACAAAGTATTTATTAAGTACCTTCTGTATGCAAACCACTGCTTTAGGCTTTAATGGGATACACGGTTAAGTACATATAGTCCCTGTCTGCAAAGAAATGTGATAAAACTCCTAAGAGGAAGTAAACAAATGTATATGCAAGGCAATGTGCTAAATTTGGGACAAGGTTCAGTGCAGCTTAAAGATGCCGTTACCTAACTGGTCGATGGTAGATTATCCACAGGAGGAAAGAGGGCGGAGTGACCTGAGAGCAGTGGAAGCTTCTTCGAAATCAATTTCAGGCGGTATGGTCCCAGGGTCTTCACTGAGAGCGGGAGGCTGTCTTAGCTACTCGGGGTCCTCTACCACTGAAGCTGTAAGCAGGACGAACTACTCAAATGCTGTCTGTCATGTTTTGTAATTGGAAACAATTAGCTCACAGTACAAATAAAATCATACTGCCTACTGATTTTTTATACACTGAAGAAATTTTTGTAAAGGCACCACCACTATAAATGTTATCCCCAGTTGATTCAAATACAAGTTCTAAGACTTTTTGCCTGAGGAAATATTGACTGATATAAAAAAATGACTCTAATTTTTCAGCAAATGCCAAATAGCTCAGAATTTCCACACACAGTGGTATTCCAAGACTTGTTTTCAGTGAACAATATTTGTTCTCAGAGCAATGTTGAACACATAGTAGGGACTCCAAAATAATTATTGACTCAAATTAAGTTAAAAACTTCCCCTTTTATCAGAAATGAAAGAGTGAACATTTGACTGATTTCTTGTTTGTTTTGTGTTTCAGTAATTTTGTATCCAGATGGCCAAGGAATAGAATATTCTGGCTTAATTAAATAGTCTGACTAATGAAATATTAGTATTTATTTCATACATTTTAGTTTACCTAATAAAGATAATGAGAATTCAGCAGAAATGCCAATACTAAAATAATATTTGAGCTTGACTTTTTGTACTAGCCATCAAATTTCATTGCATAATACTGCAGGCAATATATAGTATTGGGGATTTCTGGATGTTTGAGTTCCATATGAGTTTCCTACAAAAAGCTGTCACCTATAATATTACACCTATACAACAAGAAATAAAATTATAAACAATCCTGAAATTTTTGCTTTTATTTTATTATTTTACATAGTAGCACCTGGTGCTTAATTGTCAAAATGGGAAGTTAATATGTAATGTAGAATGTCTCTTCCCACACTGAAAAGAATTTATTTTCTCCAGATGTGTAACAAACCTTTTATATGTTTTTCTATTTTGCCTGTAACCATGTAGTCATACATACCACGAATATCAGGTTTTTTGAAAAGATTCATTTGGAATTAAAATGGTCTAACAGAGAGAGAGAGAGTTCAAATGTAACTTAGCAGAAAGTCAAGTCAAATTATACACAGCTTAAAATTCAGGCCAAAATAAAGAGATTTCTACCATTACAGTATGAGTTTGCAATAAAGGCATTTTAGTGAATTAGAGGAAGGCAGGAAATCAAGAGATATTTATATTATTTTGTGCAAAACGTTTAAGATAAAAAGTGTGAGTGCTGTACTGAAGTTAGTAGATAGAGTAAGGCTTCAGGCACACCAAGTTAAAAAAATGCACAATGGTCACAATTACCTCTGTGCTCAAGTTAGCGTAAGTTAGAGGCAGCTGGAAACTTCACTCATCCAACCAACTAACCAAGCAACAGCTCAGTGAAGTATATTCCCAAGGTGTTTAACACTCTGCATGTTCCTAGCTTGCTCCCAAACCACGACAGGTTAGAACAAAGCCCAAGGCCTTTGAGTACGCAGTTAATGCATTTGAGTTTAGCTGAATTAAATGGTATCTATGACCAAGCCACAAGTAGCTGTATGTCTTTGAGTAATTTCTTTAGCCTCTCTGGGGCTCTAAAATGTGACAACATTTTGATTTATAAAATTATAAATCTTTTTGAGTTCTATAAATCATCAAAGTCAAAACATGGTCTTTGTTTTCTTTGGGATCAAGTATCCTTTTGAGGCAACAAAGGAAATAACCTATGCACTAGCCAGGCTGCGCAGTCATTCCATTTATTAGTATATCACTGGTATACCTTGAGGACAGGTAAGTCTTTAAAAAAATGAGTGTTGATTATTTGACACCTTGCGATTTCTTTCTCTCAGCATTTAAAGAGCACTGTCAAGCATGGCCTCAACCATCTAGAAGAGCTTATTTGACTTTTGCTTGTCTTCAGAGGTCGCGTGGTCCATATAGTTAGAGCTAGTAATGATTGCTGCTTTGTATATGGATATGGTGACTCATGGTTTTAATTAGAACTATTTTATAGGTATACTTATTGGTGCATATAATGTGACCTTTACTCTTTGAAAAAAATTCCTAGGAAGCTTTTGGGATGTAATGCTGGTAACATTATCATGAGTTGGAAGAAACTTTGCACAGGACTCCCACATGCTATATAAGTAAAGGGGGGATTAATGAAGTGACAACATTTAAGATATGAGTGTTTTCTTAACGTGTTATCTAATGTGATGTTTGTGATAAACTTATAGACATAAATATCCCCATTCTACAGGGGAGAAAAATTCAGGGAGATCTTGCTCATTCATTCATATATTCATACATATTTATTAAACATTCACTCTAGGCCAGGCACTGCTCTAGGTATTGAAGAAAAAGCAGTAGGATGGTGGAAGGGGAATAAGATCCCTATTTCCCCAAAGTTGCTTTCTTGGGAGAGGTGGAAGGAAACTAGAGATGTGACAAATGCATAAACAAATCATCTCAGGTACTACTGTTAAGTGTTACGAAGACAATACAGTGTAATGTGAAGACTGGCTGGGCAGGGAGTTGGGGGCAGGGCACATCAGAGGAGGCCCGGCTGAAGAGGTGACATGTGAGTTGAGATTTAACTTGTCTAAGTGAAATAACCCGGATTTAAACTTACTATTCTCTTAGTGTTCAATTCTTTAATAATCACATTTATTTTAATAACATTTTTATAGACATTAAAATATTAAAATGTCTATATTAAAAACAGAAAAAAATTGAAGTTCATAAGTACCTATATCTGCCTCCTCTTGGGATTGTCATTGAGGTCAAATATGAAATGAAAGGAATGTAAAAACTATAAAGAATTATGTACACTAAAGCTTTATCCTTTTTGTCAGCCACCGCAGTCTGGCATGAGATGCATGCTGAGAGAGATAAAAAATAAAAGGAATGAAACATGCATGCGATTTCCACAAAAAAATAAGGAGTGTAGTGATTCAGTTATAGAAAAAATGTAATAAATAGCATTTGTTGTTTTTCTGCCCAAAAACAGCTCAAACAGCCTTCTAAATATAAAAGTTAAAATCAATAATCTACTACCCAATTAAAATGATGGTTAATATTTTGTTATATATCTTTCTAAAATTTTTATGTTTATTTTCAAAATCTGAATTCAGATTTATACATAAAGGCTTTTCCTTTTTTACTTAACGTTTTATTATGAGTCTTTTCCCATTTTTTTAAGTTTCGTGAAACATAATTTGTAATGGCCACAAAAGAGTCCATCATGTGGGTATATACTATCGTATTTAACTGTTCCACATGCTGAATATTTAGTTTCATTCAATTTTTTTTGCATTTTAAATATGCTGAAATGTTGATCTTCACACGTATTCTTATGCTTGCTTGCCGCATGATGTTCTTAGGATAGATTTCTGGAAGTAAGATGACTGCCCCAAAACAGGAAATCCTTATAGTCAAACATGTGAACATTTCATTCGCAAAGTTTCTGTGCAAAAATTGCTGGGTAATTTCAGGTTCTTTTGCAAAGCCAAGTTTGACATCCTGCTTCCTCCTGCGCAACTTGGAAGTGATAGAATTACGAGTGAAAGTCCCTGCCCAGTGGGATCCGACGGTCTAAACTTACCAGGTCTGATGGTTATTTGTCCAATATTTAACATTGTTAAACCAGCATTTGAGTCCATGTCCAATGATAATTGATATTCAAAAGTAATACTGAGGCATGGCAAATCATAATCAGTCATCAAAAATGAATAAATTATGTTCAACAGGGTTTTTGTATTATGTGTTTATAATAGTGTATGCTATTTATTTATAATTATATTTATAATTTCTAACTTTTTAGAAATAATGGCTCCTTTGTGTCTATACGATACCTTTTGATTATTCGTAATAAATAGTCATTTGATCATAAAAGCCCAGGCCCTAAATTGAGGTTTAACAAGAGTTTATTACATAGTATAATGCATTTTATTCCTACTTAATGAAAAAGAAGTATTAGATGAGTCACACCTCCATTCCATGCCATTTTGCTTTTCCCTGAGTAAACTTTTTTCAATTTTATTTAAAACATTATTTATTTATATTGAAGTCTGTCAGAATAGCCGTGGAGGCTGTCAGATGGCCTTAAGGGATCAGCAAATTATAATTTAGCTGAAAAATGACAATTTTAGCAAATCAGTCTTCCCTCTGGAGACTAAAAAATATGCATCGACTACACTAAGAAGAGGGATGTTTATTTGAAACTTATCCAAACAATGTGAAACCCTAGAAGGAATCTTGAAGAAAAGGGATTTTTCCACAGATTTTTACTCTTTTCTTTCTCACTTTTAGATGTTCTAGGAACACAGTATTAAACAGCCCATTTGGTTTTGCTGCCTAGAGGGTGAAAACAAAGAAACAAATGGTGTTAATGAGGGAAAGAAAAATAAAGAAACAGGGAAGACTTTATTAGAAATAATTTGAATTTGTCTGATATTTATATTTAGGAGAGATAGGCAAGAGACAATATTGTACCTTAAATGAAGTCTATTTGGGATCATTTTTGATGTATAAAAGAATTAAAATACATGAAATTGAACTTTACCAGAAGACGAAATAAAAGCAAGTGCAAATTATCCCATATAATCTTTATTCTTTATCAGTTTTCATTAGCTAGTGGTAAATGCATAATTCACTCGACGAGCTTATCTCCAAGTGTAACTAGAGGAGAAATAATTTCCTTTAAAACAGCCTATTTTACATTCCAGATTTCTTTCAAAGTCCAAATTGAACTACTACTTCTTAAAAGTAGGCCACATCGCGTGACGGAACAACTACTGAAGTGGGATTTCGAATTGCGTTTTCCACTTACTGATTTGGGATGTCAGGAAAGTAAAATCGTGTTTCTGGACCCATTATTTTCCTCTCTCTATAAAATGATACGGTTGGAGTACATAATTCACCTTTAAGATCACTTCTGCTATTTTCCCCTTAAAAAAATTATGACCCTAAAATTTATAGTCACTGAATACATCTTTTTCTCTATCTCATTGTTCTGCTTTCTCTCTCCTTCCCCCAATTTTCTTAAATTTACAATTGGGAGTGTGTTTTATGCCTCAAAAAGAGGTAGAAAAATTAATTAAACTTGAGTCCTCTCTTCCGTGTTAATTCTCATTATATCAGAAAGTAAAGACTGTCTTTTGTTTCATTTGTACCTTCCCACGAGGTCAGTTGTTTTTGTGCCTAAAGGGATTCCCAGCCCTCTTTGAACTGACTGACCAATGTCTTTGCCAGCTCCCTCTGGAACATTGTAAAGAGAATAAACAGGTGTGTATGTATGATCGTTGAGTCTCTACTGCTTAATTCGGTCATTCATTCAGATACTAAATCTTAGGTCAGACCCATTATTCTCAGTTTTTTTTACATATTTCCATCAAGCTCAATAAACCGCCCCTGTCAGATTTCCATTAGGAACTGGGAAAGATAAATAAATAAATAAAAAGGAAAACGTAAATGTGATCCTGTTGGGCACTTGGCGCTGCAAGCATCCACAGCTGGGTTCTTCCGCCAACCTGTCCCCTGCGTGAGCTCTGCCTGGGGTCCCTGAGGACAGAGCTGCGGGTCCTCGTGCTTGCCGCCAGAGGGCAGTGCTGACCACCCGCAGAGTGGATTCCGACGCGAGGGTCTGCGGACGCTTCAAGTCCGGAGTTTCTTTGTGCCGTTAGTTCAAGCTCAATGAACGCTGAGCAATTATGAATCGTATATTATGTGCGGGCTCTGTTAGGAATAATCTGAACGCGGCTGATGATGATATGCACGGGAATTATTTAGCATGACTTCCCATTCCTGGATATAAATCAGCTGTTTCAGAAACAAACAAATTCCTGCTTTTGGGGGATAGCTCAGTAGGCTCCAGGTTTCCCTACTGTCTCCTCTTTAAAAACGTTATCATCAGCATCGATCTGTAAGGGTAGAGGGTAAACGTAGAAAACAGGGTCGTGGTATTTGAGGTACTTTGTTCAGGTTCTTCTATTCCCGCAGAGCCGAAAACTCTTCTTCACTTTTCTGCTGTGGGGACTTGCCATTCGCTCGTTAGGCGTTAGGCCTTCTAAACCAAACCACTTAGCTATAGTTTTTTCTACTAAAAATATTTATTATTTGCACATAGTATGGTAGGTACTGTGCTGTGATTTTGAGTTTCAAGAATTCACTTATCTTAAATATTACCCGAAAGAGGTCATGCTAGAGCATGGATTCCAGTTCATATTTGTTTGTCGGGGCTCATTTGCCTTTTTGACTGTAGCTCAATGAACTGTTTTTCTTGGATCAGCTTTGGCTATGCAGGCAGGAAGAGCTAACTAACATTTGTTGAACACCTACTGTATACAAGGGTTTTGTGTATGTATTTAGTGTTCACGACAACCCTTGAGGTAGGACTTGCTTATGATCTCCATTTCACTGATGAGGAAGCTGAGGTTCGGAGTTTAAATAACTTGCTCCAGGCCACGTGGCTTATAAGAGAGGGCTAGGGTTGGCATCGAGGTCTGCGTTTCCCTGAAGCCTGCTAAGAAGCAACTTGCCTTACGTGGTATGCATAATAGAATCGCTGCCTCCTTCCCTCGCGCCTCCTGGTTCTCTTTCCCCTGCCTGGCATCATGGCACCAAATATTTTCAAAGTTGATGACCTGTGATTTTTACTATTTTAGCCTGCCGCTTTGATGAGAAGGCAGCCTGACTCCGGTACATTCGCTAGCATAGTTAAATGTCCGTTACAGAGGGTCTCGCGTTGAGACAGGGCGTTTGGCCGTTGTAGTGCCCTCCACGTCTGCTTACAGTTACCTGAAACTCTGAGGCTAAAGGGCCCTTGGATTACTCTGCTCCGACTGCAGCCGGCATTCTGCATCCTTTCTACTTGGATGTTAGTGACCCAGAAATGCAGCCAGACCCTGGATTTTCAGGAGACCAGAGCCTCAGCCTCAGGGCTGTAAAGTCACAGCCCACGTAAAGTCATTATCGTTTTCATGGCATCTGCCGTGGGACAAGAGTGAGAAAATTGGGGGCAGGAGGAGAACAGCAGTTGGTCTCATTTCTCAGGATGTCCTCGTACCATTCTACTTTTTTCGAGTGTCTGATGGTTAGCGCTGCTCTAGGTCTGCCCTCTGTGTGGGTCGGGAGGGCTCAGATAAGCTTTCCCCTTCCCTGCTTTCTCTAGCTGGCTCAAAGGTACTTGGAACAGCACCGCACCGAGAGGCTTTATTATTGAGTTTTGGTATGTTTCTCTAAAAGAACATTCTGGGTTTCAGTTGTTACTGTGAGAGGATGTTTTGGATTTCCTTTGTTACTTTGAGAGAACACTCTGGATTTGGACACTGGGCAAATAAAACTTTCTTCGACTGTGTTGACTTTCATTACCATGTCACGGTTCTTTCACTGGGAGAAACGTGGAGTAATGAGAAAACATGACATAATAGGAAAATCACAGAAAATTGAGTCTTGGCTCTGATTATAGCTGCATGACTTTTAATAATTCTGGGGCTCAGTTTTCTTATCTGTAAGTGAGGTTGCACTGATTACCTCTGTGGAAGTAGGTTCCGTGAGAACATGAAAATTAAAGGAAATATGGTCCAGATATGTGGTTCTTTCCTTTCAAGCATACTCATGTTTCACTTCTGTCCAGTGCTGTGCTGGCTGAGTGTCAGCATGGTCTCAGGATTGCTGTCCTCTTCAACGCTCCCTCTCTCTCATCGCCGTTCGTCTCTGATGCCTGACGCTCCCAATATGCCCATTGCTACCCCGCATCTCCACTTACCTGATTCTACTTGCAGGGAAGAAGAAAAGAAATGTGCATCGTAAAAATAAATGACAAGATCATTTAGAGGATTATAATGGTAGTAAAATCCCAAAACTCTACTGGCTGGGGTATGCCCCTGTTTCTCTATCAAATAGCAATTTGTTCAGTAATCTCTCTGAACTCTGTGTGGGGTGTATAAAACACACTTGAGTACGGCTTTCTAAACAAAAACTGGGAGGAGAAATGAACAAATTCAGGGTGTTCTGCAGCACAGCTTCAGAAAACAGCACTTCAGAAGTTTGAAAGAATCTGCCTGTGTATATGGAACTTGTTGCCTGGAAGGGAAAAGCGGGATAATTTAGCAAAACGGGGGGCTTTAACATCATGCTTGACTTTCATTCAATCGTTTCTTTCCTTTTGCATGAAGTCAGAATAATGTTAGCTTTTAACTAACATGCTAGTTCTATGCTCTGTCACGCAAATAAATACAGTAATAGAGTATTTAGCATAAGCTAGTTTCCTAATACTCATTATGAAATCATTGCTCTTACAGTTACCAAAATGTAGCTTTCCTTTCTGAAAAACACGGAGATTTTTTTTAACCCATTTCAGACCTGAGAGACACCTCGGTTTTTATATCTATTGCTGGCTTTTGTCCAAATGTCATGTGAAGAATTTATTAATATTACTATAATACTTCAGAGGACTGTGGAATGTACATTCTAGGCAGATTTTTTAAGCTCTGTGGGAGGAAGGGGAAAAAGCAGAGATGATGGTGTGATGGAATTCTAGTCTCTGCAGGAGGGAGGAAGAGAATTTTCTTTATGCCACTCTTTCATGCTGAGACTCTCCACAGCAGTGCCACGGGCATCCTAACACAATATTAAATCACTGGATCCTAATATAGGCTACTCATATCTTGCCAATGACTCAGAATTTAATAAGAATTTTAAAAATGTATTTGTGACAATGAAAAAGTAGAGACTAATATATTTCATAAATATATTTCTTGGGAGAGCCAGTACTCTTTTGGTAAAATACTTTTTATAAAGCACATCATTTCTTATTACAGATATTTTGGAATGTTACTTATCATCCCCTATAAATATAATAAAAGTTATATTTCCTATTTTTCAAGTTTCTAAAGTAATGGTAAAACTGACATAACTAGTAAATAAAAGACATTGGGAGTAGTTTCTAAAGTTTTTAATGAGAATTTGCTACCATGCTTACCCATTTAAGAATTTTTCATTCATAACTTAATCACCAAATTCTAAAGTCTTTGCCTACTCCTTTCTCTTTGACATATCGCCAGCATTTGCTGGAGTTTTCCTCCACTTTCTTATGAAAACCTCACTTTTCCTTTGGTTTCTGTAGCGTGTTCCTCTCTAGATGTGCTGATTGTTTAGCTGCCGTAGCTCACCTCCGAGAGGGCCTTTCCTGCTCTGTCCCCTGAGGCTGGGCATGGAACTCTGCAGTCTCCTAGATTCCCTTGTCATCTGGCTTCCCGTTAGGTTCTGGCAGGAGGGGCACCAAGGAGAGACTGGAAGTGAGAGAAGACAGAGGACTTCCTTCCTGTTTTTCCAGTTTCTAGGAGCATTGCTCCAGCAACTGCGGACAGTTGGCTCCAGGCTTCAGCTTCTTCTGCCACTACCAGCCTCAGCCTCTGTGGGTCACCGGAGCATGATTCCTTTAAGACTGGAGTACGAGATGCCCCAGAGTTCCCTCACTCCCTGGGCACACCCTCCTGGCATCTGCTGCACGACGTCCCCTCCACACAGTTCCTGGCACCTGTCAGACTAGCTCCGCCACCCCCAGCCGGCAGATCTGAGAACCAACTTCAAGTAGCTTTCCCCAAAAAGACTGAGTGCCAACTCCACGGGCCCCTCGTCCAACTCCCAGGTGCCGGCATTACTACCCCTTCTTTGTTCTCCCAGCCCCAGGGACAGTGGCCGCTTCCTGCAGTCGCCAATCCCTGGGCAGCCTCAGTGTCCCTGTCTGTCCTTGCAGCTATCTAACACCTATTAACCAATGTCGGGTGTGAGATCCCATCTTAGAAATACCTACGTTCTGTTTTCCTCAGTGGACTAACAGTTCTCTCCTAGCTCTACCTCATTTCCTGGATCTTCTTGCTTCTTACACCCAGGTTTCTCTTCGTGGCCTGTTCGGCTGTTCGTACACACTCTCTGAACCAGAGATACGCTACGTTTCCTCAGCTTCGAACATCACATCTCTGCCAGCTTACACGGTCAGCTGTTTACTCAGTATTTCTGCGGAGATTTCCTATCAACTCATCACATGTAATATGCCCCACACAGAACCCTCCCCCTGCATTCGTTTCCATGCTTCACCATTGGTCCCCCTTCAGACTAGCTTTTTGCCGTCAGTGCTACCTCAATAGTCCCGGCTAGGGACACTCGTAACTGTAGAATTTTTAAATTCCTCTTCCTATTAGACACTCATATTCAATAATAATAGTGTCATCTAGATTATTCTTTTACACTATCTTTTACATTTATCCTTTCCTTTCCCTCTACCAACCACTACCGCCACACTAACTGAGATCCTCATCAGCCTCACTCTCTGAGGACTAGAATACAGTCCATATGGTTTACACATTTCCACAATTCTTCTCATCTATACACTGCTACTAGACTACTTTTCATAGACCCTGAACCCCCTTTCTGCAAACCTTTAGTGGGGCCCTAAGCCCACAAGCTAAAGTCAAAGCCCCCAGCTGGAAATCTCCCCTAAATAAAATGTTTGGCTTTTTCTGTCACCATGACCCACAATTACAGCCGTCCCCCCTTATCCGAGGTTTTGCTTTCCTTGGTTTCAGTTACTTGTGGTCAACTGCAGTCCAAAAATATTAAACGGAAAATTCCAAAAATAACCAATTCACACATTTTAAATTGTGCTCTGTTCTCAGTAGCGTGATGAAATCTTGCGCTGTGCTGCTCCTTTCCTCCTGGGACGAGGACCATCTCCTCGTCAGCGCATCCACACTGTGCAGCTCCTTGCCCACTAGTGGTAGCCGTCTATGTCATCCGATTGACTGTAGCATATCACAGTGCTTGTGTTCAAGTAGCCCTTATAATGGCCCCAAACCACAAGAGTAGTGATGCTGGCAATTCAGATATGCCACAGAAAAGTTATCCAGTACCTCCTTTAAGGCAAAAGGTGAAAGTTCCAGACTTAATGAAGGAAAAGGTTGCAGACTGAGGTTGCTAAGATCCAAGGTAAGACCAAATCTTCTATTCACGTAGCTGTGCATACAGGAAAAGAAATTCACGCTAGTGTTACTGTTGCACCTCAGACTGCAAGAGTTATGGCCACAGTGCATGGTAAGTGCTTAGTTACGATGGAAAAGGCATTAAACTTGTGAGTGGAAGACATGAACAGCGAATGTGATCAGGTCGACGGCAATCAGGTTTGGTAGTATTCGAGGTTCCAGGCGTCCACTGGGGGTCCTGGAACATATCCCTGAGGATAAGGGGAGACTACTATAAATCTTCAGGAAATTGGTTTGCTCTGTGACTTCCTACTTTCTCTCTCCTCATCTCTTCATATAATATAATGCACTCCATTCGGCAAAACTCTACTTTGTGAAGCCGTCCAAGGACACGCTGGACAGAACTGACCTCTCCCCATGAGGGACACTTTTTTGTATCACTCGTTTGGCACTGCTCGTGAGTTGCGTGCAATATTACAGTGAGAGAAGAGGAAAGTACATATTTAACAGATAACCGAGTTCTGTGCAGCCAATCGTGTTGTACATGTGATGATCCTTAGGACGTATCTATCCAATGTTGGGTCAACGGACTGAGAGACAAAAAGATCTCTGAACTAACAATTTGTTTAGGATTCTTGACCCTGATAAAACTTATTTTAAAAATCCTGAAATCACTGAATTGATCAGCTATGTTATTTTAATGTTTTCATAGAGGTATAACTTATTAATAATCCATGTTATTTCTCACTTTATGGAAGTTTGTGCTCCATCCTTCATAATTCTAAATTTTTTTTCTTTTATCAAGAGATCTGGATGAAATAAGAAAACATAACAAAAGCTGATATTAATTTTAGTACTTCTTAAAGACATAAAATATTTTGGGGAAGTCTTGTCTTAGCAAATTTCTCTGCCGTATGTTTCCCTCTCCCTTCCTCCCCCCTCTCCTCCTTCCTTCCTTCCCTCCTTCTTTCCTACCTTCCTACCATCTTTCCTTCCTTCTTTCCACATATTTTGTAGCAATTCTTGCTTTTGAAAGCCAAGATTCTGATGGTGTCAGATTCCATGATTAAATCGGATGATGTCAAATTTCATAATTAACACACTGACTGCCACACTAGAACAAAAAAATTTTTCCATGGGGCCACGGTGTTTTATTACAAAAATAGAATTAAAACTTCTAAAACAAAATGATCCTTTCTAATTTAATGAAAATTTTGTTATTTTTTATTGTTTTCTGTATGTGAGTTATATGCAACTCGAAAAATAGTTCACGTGGCTCCCAAGGTGAAGAGATGTGTGAGTTACATATGCTTCACCACTGGTTTTAAGCCCCGGGCTTAAAACTAGCATGAGTTAAATACAACTCATATGGCAGTTAATGTGTTAAATATGACCTATCAGATAAATGTCAGGTTTTACAGCATGTAGAGACCCTTACTGCTTCAAAGGAAAAAGATCTACAGAGAACAGTGCGTGAGAATATGTTACAGAAAGAACACCAACAAAACAACTGCTTTGCCTATACTTTCTTGAATGGCTTTCTGTAATCAAACCCTTACATAGGGAAGGCTTCTAAATAACGGGAAGGAAATCTTGAACTCTGTAGAATAGGGAGAAATATGGAAATAACATTTTAGTATTTTTCTTTCATAGAGCTGTATAATTGTAGAATTTTAATACAATTCACAAAAACTACTTGAACTCCTGTTATGTTTAAGGATAGTTATGAGCAGAGGCAATAGTCCTCATGGATGGCAACTCTACACCTTCCATACTATCTATTTTTACAATTAATATTTTGAAAGTCAAGATGATCTATGTATGTGTAATAACTGGGTAATATAATTATTAACTTATATTAACATGTCTAATAATTAATGAGCCCAATGATAACAGAGTCCTCAATAAATATATAAATGAACAGAAAAACTATCATGCTTTTCTATTTGGTTTTCCATGGATAAGGAGAGTAAATGACAAATAGTTTTCTCAATGAAATTTTTCATGTACTTGAAATTAACCAATAAGTCTATTCATAGAGTGAACATATTCCCTGTTTTCCTAACAGTCCTAGTGCGGACCTGTTGTCTTGGCAAAATGTATAATAGCCATTCTCTGTTTTCTCCCTGAAAAGTTTTTCAGATGTAAAAATCTGGAAATTATGTGGTTAACCTACTATCTCTTAGTCTTCTCTCATTCAAACCAAATAATCCAATATTTAAGCCCAGGTTTTTAGCACCATCTTCATTGTTTTCCTCTAAATCATCTCTACTGATTCTGAAGCAGGTTGTAATTTTCAGCCCGTAACAGTGTGGAGACATCTCAAAGCTAAAACTGCCCGCTTTCAAAAATAGCATCAGATCCAATATTGAAATGTGTCATTAAGGAGCAATTGCACGAGTGGAAGTGGTTTTAAGAGTGACGGTACTTGGCGGGAGATAGAAAGCATGCTCCTGCAACGTTTACGATAAGCAAATGAATTCTAGTCTAAGAAATCAAATACCACCCATTTCAATTCCCATCAGGGTTTCAATTAGAAATAGAATTCTTCTTTGCTTCCTGCCCTGTGCTGTCATGTTGTTACGGGCCATGCACTGTTTAAACAGCTGCAGTTTCACCTCAGGGGTGACTAAATTGCACGGGTGATGTCGATGTCTGTATAGAGCTAAAACGAAGAAGAAACTTGATCATTTGCAGAATGAGTTAGGAACTGGGAATAAGTTATGCTGTCTGTTTGAGGATAATGAGTTAGGAAAGTCTAGAGACTATGAAGTCTTAGTACCATTTTGCTCAGTAAACTTAATGTCGGATTTTCTCTTTTCAGTACAAACCAAGAATGAAAACCAGCATAGACACAAATGTACAAATAGTAAATTTTCAAAAAAAATAAAATATGAACACTCAAACTCACATTTAAGTCTCTGGTACAAGGAATTGGGAAGATGTCAGTTGCTTATTTTCTTTTTCTGCAGTTTTCCACTTTTCTAACCCTGCCTCTGTTCCTGTGACGGTCACGCGCATTCCCTACACTTGCGGATGAGCTGACGCCGGCTCCTCATACTCATGTTTCTTTAGCCCTGCAGTTCTCACACTTTACCGTGCATGACACACAGCTGGAGGGCTGTCGAAACAGATTGCAGGGCCCCACTCCCAGAATTTTTGATTCCTCAATCCTGGAGTAGAGCCCCAGGATTTGCATTTGTAACATTCCCAGGTAGTACCGATTCTGCTGGTCTGAGTGACCACGCTTTGAAAACCAATGGCTTAGCAATTTGGCCACCTACAGAACGCCACCTGCAAAAGTGAACTGTTGAGAAGAAGCATGAATGAATGATTTGGGAAGTGCAAATGAAAGAGAAGCACTGGCTCTCTCCATCGGGTCGTGAAAGGCTCATCACCACTTTTCCCTCCATAACCTCCTCTGTCGAGCCATTTTCCTCCTTCCAAATGCAACAGCGAGGGCATCAAGACTCAAAGCATTCTAGGAGGAAGGCTATGTTCGAGTTTGTTGATCTACTAAGTAAATTCATGGATTTGAGGCTATTAAATCAGTAACTTTGTAACGATTGGATTTTAAATGTCTGGTGATGTAATAAAAACTGTTGTGAATATAACATACATAAAATCAACCTTTGTAGGTGATGGTATAGAAGGTGGTGACCCCGGGCTTGGTTTCCCCCAGAATATTGCATAGATAATGCTCAGGAACAGTGTTCATTCTTTAGTTGGCGTATTTCTTGAATGCTTTGCTGCTGTGTGTGTTTCAAAGTATTCAATTTATTCCTGCCTGCAGATTCTGCCTTTGGTTTATGTTTCTTTTTATTTGCTACATTCTCATCTGTATTTCTCTTCTTTTGGTCAGTCTCCTTTAATCTTGTTATGTAGTAATCACCACATTTTTTACTTATAATTTCGCTAATTACTATCTCTATTTTATTTACCTTCAGTGCTCAATGATTTTTTCATCATCACTTTATCTCTTCTCTTTTTTCTCCCCTACTCATATCTATTTCAGAATCTTTTTACAGTATAATGGATATCTAGCTTTATTTTTCTTTCTTTTTAGCTGCAGTTCATCTTGTTCAATAAAATGTTTTGGGACGTCTTTCAATGAGATACACAAAACCCAGACATAGATGCATAAATTAGAAAGTCAAAGCCATGAAAATATAAAAGAAAAAGGCAAATTCTGGATAAATTTAGAACAAAAAATATGTATTGTAAAAACTTAAATAGTTAGAAACTTTTAATTAATAAATTTAACTCTGAATTTCTTGGTAGTTGAAGCAAAAGGAGCTATGACACACCCATTGTTTAGAAGGTCAAGCACAAAGGCCGGTGTCTTGAATGGGTCTTCACCTGGGGGACTCTGGGTGATGGAGGGGATTGCATTTTAATAGCGTTGTTAAGTAACCATAGTTGCCATTTCAAAATGTTTTTTAGAGCATCCATTAATGTAAGCTGAGGGCCAACTGCAACCAAGTAAATATTTTGTCAGAGGGTAAGAAAATATGGTCTAAATAGGAAACTTTTTGATAGCGCCGCATGATTTAGGGGTTAAAAGCATAGACGTCTAGAGAGAGACATCCATTTCACTTTTCAAAACAATTTCCAGAAATAAAATTCCTTTCAAATGGCTTCTGATGGAAGTTTTCTGGCAAACGAGTTGGAAGTATGTTCTCTGGCAAGGAACAATTGTTACTGATGAAGGACAGACTCTGTATTTTAAAAATCAACCAACTGAACAGCAGGGTTGACAACCTCTTGTGAAAATCAGACCAAAAATCAACACTACTTCTTGAACGGATGGCTATCCAATCTCTACTTTGGGGTGGGCCAATAGAGCCGGCAGTTCTAAGAGTTTACTGAAGAAACAGTTTCTGTCTTCTTTTAGCATATGAATGAGTGAATCGTTGTCTCTAAAGTTCTTCACCACACCATGTGACAAAGATTATTAGACTGGAACATTCTCAAAGCATAAGTTACCAGCCTATGGCTATAGAAAAAAAATATCCCATCAAATGCACCATAGAACATTGATTTTTAAGAAATTAATTTCCTTGGTGAATCTGCCAGAATAAATTCATTAGAAATGTACATTAGAAATGTACACTTAAGTAACCAAATAAATTAATTATCTCGTTATATGCTGTTGCTATAATCGATTACATTTGGAAACATAACTGATCCAAATAATAATTTTTTAAGTGAATGATTTTAAGCAAGTCTTTCTGGTAATAGTTGTCAAACAACCAATTTTCCCTTGAGAGCCCTGACAGTTCATGACATACAGTCATGTCAAAAGCATATAGAAGAAACATTCTATTTTTAACATTGGACATTTTTGTGCTAATTGAACAAATAAATGAAATTTGTAAAAGTGGGTAGAATAAAAATACAGAAAGATTAGTGCCCTTTAAAATTGTTATGTGATTAGTCAGTAGGCTATTGCTCCCAGCTGTTATTCTCCCGGCAGAGTTATGGCTCTTGCAGTAGATCTTATGTAGAGTACCAGGACTGGTTCCAGGGGATCACCTAGCTGGTATTGACGTTGGTTTTTGCCCAGAGTAAAAGGCTGCATAAAAGCCAACAAAAGTATGTTATTCTGGACAGACTTTGTTACAAATGAACTTAGGGAAGCAAATGATTCAACCAAATTTATAACATTGGTCCTTAACAGAATAATCTTGCCCCAAATCTGTTGTTTCTGTTATAAAATATTGGTCCAAGAAATATATATTTGTAGTTAAGGAGAAAACTAGAGTGTCATTTGAGACAAAATGCATATTATAATGATATCTCATTTCACAAATACTGTGACTTGCAACTCTTTTGCTATAGTTCTCTCTCTCTCAATATATATATATATATATTTTACTTTTCTAATCTAAGAAAATTACTGTTCTGTTAATGGAACAAGGAATTCCTGATTATAAGGGAGTTAAAGAGTTCTGAGTGACTGTGCCTAAGAAGTGGAATGCTTCTCCTTTTTTCTTTTCCACTGCAGTGGAAAAGAAAATTCCACTGTAGCCATTTAATGATAACCAAATGTCACTGAAGCTTTGGATATATGTGAATTATACCCAAATACTCTTGCATGGAAGGAAATAAATTTTAGCACATTTTAAGGACATGACACACACACAAAAATCATGAAAATTACTGGGATCAGCATTGAGGTAGGTACACTTATTTTCAAAACAAGAACAAAGATGGAAGAGCTGAAAAATAATGTTTTGCTCAATAGAAAAACCATAAAAGATACAAAATGTATTATGTTTCTTGACTCTGAATGTACCCTCTTGTGCTCTTTATACACATTTTATATATACTGCTACTTTAGTGTAGTAACTTGCACAAAACATGTTTTTTCTTTTGAGCAATTGGAAGTATCCTCTTTTCCCCATAAGATGACTTGAGTAGTTAATTTAACTTAAGGATAAATGATGTGTACTTAGTGCAAATGAACTTTTCCCTGCTTATATAAATCTGTCTCAGATGAGCCTAAAGAGGACTGCACATGAGTAGGACTCAAAAACAAAACAAACAAAAAGTCTTGCATCAGTGTCTTCTCCAAAGGTGATGCATAAATAAATAAATAAAAGGAAAGTGTCTCCTTTTGTATTCACTAGATCTAGCATGGGCTGTCCAGGTTCTAGAGACCCCAAGAGGTCTGCAAAATTAGCAGATTTACTAATCAGATTGAAAATTTCTCACCCAAGTCCCTTCATTCCTTCCTTCCTACCTCTTTAACAAATTGGTATGTGCAGACAAAAATCTGTGTGATGGTCTTCTGGAAACTTGGAAAGACTCAGAAATTCCCCCTTTCTCTGAGGTTGTCTCTTGAGATGTATTTCTTTTCCTATCGTGTCTCTGAGATGTAAATTTCCTGCATAATCCTACATACCGTTTTATTCTTCCTTCCTTGAATTGAAACTCAAGCATGCTCTAGCAGACTAAAAATTTCATTTGGCATGTAGCCCATATATTGGTGTTGTGAATGACATTTCTCCTAGAACTTGCTGGCTTCAAAACCATTCACTACATATCAGAGTTCATAGCTCACATTGCATCATTTTTGTCTAAGGAAATTCTGTTGTTTATATCTAAAGGTAAATGAGCCCATCATGCTCATATTCTTTGATGGTACATTGTGTGCTTTCATTCAGAAATGACCTTGAATGCTTTGAATTTAAATATGGTTTCTCATTGATATGTTGACAAATACACCTTATCATTAAAGCCAGAGATTCTTAGTAACTTATGTCACTCTATAGAGTTTAAAAAGGTCAAATAATCTTGTCTTCATATGCATCTGAAAGGAAGGAAGATCACATTAGCCCGTTTATTTACTTTATTTTGGACTACATATACATATAATACTTACATGTCGACTAGCATTAATTTGGATGGACTTTTCATAGGATACTCATTTAAAATCAACTATTTTTAGGGGAGAGGAGGGGATGGGTATATACACACCTAATGGGTGCGGTGCGCACCGTCTGGGGGATGGACTCGCTTGAAGCTCTGACTCAGGTGAGGCAAGGGCAGTATATGTAACCTAAACACTTGTACCCCCATAATATGCTGAAATAAAAAATAAAAATAAAATAAAATAAAAAGGGAAAAAATAAAATAAAATCAACTAGTTTTACAAAATTATTTGTTCTATTCATAATTTATAAAGCTTGCTTTAAAAGAGTGATGGCCAAAGAATACAAGGTTTCTTTTTGGGGTGATGAAAATGTTCTAAAATTGATTGTGGCGGTGGTTAAACAACTATGAATATACTAAAAATCATTGAATTGTACACTTCAGATGGATGAATTGCATGATATGTGAATTATAAATCAATAAAGCTGTTACAAAGAAATAAAAATAAAAAAATAAAAGAGTGATTCAGATATAAAGTAACGACCACTATCATGCAATTCTCTCTGATGGGATGTCTACAATTTATTCGTTTGGCCTTAACGATTTACTTAAAATTTTTAAATTGTATGATTTGTAGCGTTGGGCTCTTAGAAACATCTCTGTGCCTCAGAGAAATTGTGGTGAAGAAGGTTATTCTTGTTTCACTCTCTAAATTCATCAGTAAGAGGCACATATATAAGTCATAGTTTCTATATTGATAATTGTGCACCACGTTATTTAGAACTGAGAACTTCAATATAAATGCTAAATCTGGGTAAATATTTCATTTGGTACAGAGAATTGATTTAGAAAAATGATGTAAACCTCAAAAGAATATAAAGTATTTCTTAACAGGCAATATGGAATAATGGTAAGCACAGGGATTTCTATTTAAATCAGATTTCGACATAACTGTTATATCAGATATAGAACTTCATTACTGATACCTGTTTTTTCCCCTTTACCTTCGATTACAAGCAAATCCAAGTTGAGACCTTTATGTTCTGTGAATGCTCATACCATCTAGTGCAGATACCACTGATGCCCAAAATCTTAATTTTGAAAAAAATAGTGGATTCTTTAAGTATCTGTATCTAATTTCTTTTAATTCAACAAATGGTCATTATCTTTGTTTACTGTTGTTTGTAACAGAATACTTGAAACCAAGTAATTTGTAAAGAAATAGAATTTATGTCTCACAGTGATGAAGGCTGAGAGGTCCAGGCTTGAGGGGCAGCCCCTGGGGAAAGCCTTCTTGCTGGCGGGACTCTAAAGAACCCCGAAGTGGTGCAGGGAAGGGCTGAGCATGTTGAGAGCTATCTCAGATCTCTCTTTCTCCTCTTACAAAGCCTCCAGTTCCCCTCCCATGATAACCAATTAATCCATTAACCCATTAAGCCACTACTCCGTGAGCAGATTAATCCATTCATGAGGGCAGAGCCCTCGTGATCCAATCACCCACCTCTCCGTACTGCCACGTTGGGGATTAAATTTCGACCTGAGTTTCGGAGGAGACATTCAAACCATAACAGTCGTTGAGTTCATTGTGTATTCCAGGCCACGCTCTCTGTTTGCAAGTTACAGACAGGAATATGCCATGGTCCCTGACATCCTGTAAAAGAAACAAACATGTATTCTACTAATTAACTAATGCAATCAGTACTCTATTGAAGATATTAATAAATTGCCGTAGGAGCATGTGGGAGAAATTATTCATTTTCTTGGATACTAAGAATTGATTCTCAAAGGATAAAATGTGTGAGCTTCATTTTGTTGTGAATTAGAACTTTCTTTTGTCAGATGAGCAAATGTAAAGCCATTCTAGTAGTAAAACCGGATAAGAAGGATATGAAAACATTTAAGTCCATCACCTTGTACACGCAATATTAAGCATCTCGGTATGGTTAGAGTGTAGGGAATGTGGTAGGGAGAGGTATTTGCTGAATGAATGAATGAATTAATTAATTAATAAGGAGCGACATAAATTGAGGAATGCTACTGAAAGGACACTTCAATTAATCCGGTGAAACCTACATGGATCCACTAAAGATTTTAACTAAGATATTGAAAGGACCAGATTGTGTTTTGGGAACCCTAGTCAGCAATCTGAAGGCGGCTTGGAGAAGAAAGATATAAGAGAACTGGAAACTAAGTGATACAATTTCTTTTTGCCAAAATTATCAAAATAAATAAGAAAATATGTAGTTTCTGTCTAGATTAAGCACATAGTTGTGGTTAGAGGCATTTTGTTAGATTTATACAGTGCCTTTTTACAAAACAGAAGCCTGGGTTAGGGCTGCTTCTCTTTTCTTTTAATCTTTTCAGATTTTATGTCAATGCAGTAAGGAGAATGGTATTTTCCCCCTTATCTGCCTCCAGTCATTGGAATGGCTCAGAACGTATTATTTATCAGAGGCTTTGAAGTCTTTGAAGGGGAATGCCATAAGGTTCATAGAGTGTTATTGTCCCTTTTGATCAGAGACTTGCCATATTTGCATTATTTATGTTACTTTTGAAGGAGGTCCTACAAGATACCAGCTATTGCCTCATAGTTTATGTAGAAGTTTTTCTTTCTAAGTGAATTAGAAGGTCATTTCTAGCAGGAAATGTTGCTTATAGGCAAAATTTCTTAGATGTCAATAAGAACATCAATTCCTATAATAACAAATCTATTGGAAAATTTCTGGCTCTTGGTGGTGTTTTACCGTGAGCATATAAACATTCTCCTAAAGTGGAAAATGTTATCTTTCTGGAAAAGTGTTTTGGCTTTAGTAAGTATTTATATTTCCTTCTGGAATGCTTATTAACCAAACTGTCTTGAACATCCCTACTGTTCACACCTTTCAAATCATATGCTGTCGTACTGAAGCTGTGTTTCTGGGCCCATCCTACATGTCCTGGCTTTTAAACGAAGCAGATCACAGTCAGTTTGGCCTCGTAAAGTAAGGCATCTTTGATTTGCTGGAAGGAAAAACTGGAGAAAGTCAAGAGGGTTTGGTTCTGTTTTTAATGTGACAACACTTTGGCTAGAATTTCTTCTTTTCCATTTCTGACTCAAATAAAAATATCCTTCCTTTCAATACCCGAAGTTTAAAGAAATTTTAAGAATGAAATGTTATAACCAGGCACTTCTGCTCTGCAGAAGCCCTGAAATTGTTTGTTTTTACTCTGCTGCAAATCATTTAAAAACTCTAGAAATGAAGGCATGAAGTTTTAATTTGTCGTTTAGGTATGTGTCATTCAGAAGTGCAGTGTTTCCTCAAACATTACAAGTTCAGGGTTCTAAATTACAACACGTTGTTATAAATTAAGATTTTAAGCTTCAGACAATTTGATTTTATATTGTAATTAAATGCATCTCAACAAATACTTAACTCTTTAGAACTAAGTTTGAAAAGAAATCTTTATACATCCGTTCACATGCCTCTATTCAGATGTGTACGTAGATGTACGTGGGATTTATGGTACTTTTCAAAGTGTGTCAACAAGATACGCCGCTTTCCCACAGTGTGAGCTTGAATTAGGCTAAAATACGGAATCACTGTATAGCATTAACCCTCTGCTTTTGCTGCTTTTTATTCACTTCTTTATTTAATAAACATTTTTGAGCCCCCACTTCCTACCATGCACTGTTCTGTACTCAAGCAATGATAAGTTAGGGGGACAGTAGAAAATACCTTTGAAATTTTTTGTTAAATTTTTTTTCAAAATTTATTCATTTTTAATTGACAAGAATTGTATATATTTATCATAATTGAGCTAATTAACATATGTATCACCTCCCATACATGTTAAACCATTTTTAAGTCTACACAGTTTATAGTAAACCAAAATACATCAAAACTCAAGTTAATCTATGTCTGTCAAACTGTAAACCAATGGAAATAAGAAACCATGCAAGCATTTGTTTTGGAGTATCGATTCAACATTAGGTATTCAATGCAATTTTCCTGACAAGATGACTATGATATAATGAGTTTATCTATAAATAAAAAATTACTTATACCCAATAAGGTAATGTTCTGATTGTGTCGATACTTGTCATAACCAAGACTTTGCTGCATTTTCAACATTTTGTCATAAATATTGTCAAACATGAACAAAAGTAGGTAGAATAATAAAATGAACTCCCTGTACTCACAGTCCATTCATCATTGTTTTAAATGTCAATTTTTCCCAAGGTGTGTGTGTTGTGGGGGAGAAGGCGTGTGGGTGTCATGGTATATCTATGTGCATGATATAATATTCCATCTGGGGTTCTTGGGATGGCATCCAAGATTTACTAGCTTAAACCTCGTTGGTTCAAAGCATCTGAAAAAATGTTTTGAATTTAGGTTGCAAATGCAACTGCCCACTGGGGATTAGTCCTCTGGTTGATAATGACCTTCACCACGTACATCACCACCAGCATTTGAATAGCCAAAGCAAAGCAGGAAGAGGCGTATGCTTAGTCCAGGATTAGTGTGATTAAAGGAAAGCTGTTCTGCTTGTTTTATTCATCTGGTTGTTTGTAAATGCACAAGGAAAGTGAAAAATAGCTCCCATTATGAACAACAAAAGCACATTTACCCACTACTCCACTACCCCTTCCATATTAGTACTGAGTGTCCTAACTGTATTAATTGTGTATGAGGGGAATGCTGCCATTTCTACACCATTTCAGGACAGAGTAGGAGTTCGAGTTTCCCTGTTCTCTACTCTCCCCTGAGCTCCTTGTCAGCAAACACATGCATGTAAATGACATTTGGGCATAGGTGAGGGCACCCTCCACTGTAAAAATCACAAACCAGTATACTTCTATTAATATATGAATCCAGCCCACTAGTTTTTTAGTGTGAGACCTAAAGAAAGTTTTTAAAACATTAAAGCCTACATTAAAAAATATGGAGATATCACATAAAAATCTGGATTTTCAACTTTTTTTTTTTTTGAAATATTAGAAAGTCTGATGTCATTGCAGTCACAGTAGCCAAGTGGCATCTATCCCTTTGAACAGACACATTCTCCCTTGTATAGTGCAGTTTCCACTTGGCTGGGGTCATCCATTCATGTTTTCTGCTTAAAAAAACTTGAATTTGCTAACCCTGGTCTATAACCATTAACAAGCACTATTCCCAACATGTAAACTAACTGAACGGAATGAGCAGACTTTCAGAGAAAGAAGCCCTGTTCGTGACTTTGCAATTGGATGTAAAAATGTGTATTTTTGACGGAGGTATGAAGGTATGATAGGTATGGATTTCTAACATTTTAGAATACGAAGAAGAAATTTCCAAATAGATGAGCAAGTTCTATAGCTTTAAAAGCCTTGAGTAATATAAAAAAGGATGAGGGGACAAGACATTTCTTTCTAGAGTGCCCTTGCTGGTTACCAGTCCCCATTGATCTCAGAGAGGGACAGGTTAGGGTGTTACCTTTTTCACCTAAAGTCTAGTGAGGAGATTCCATGGGGTCATTCAAAATCTTCAAATATATTTCTTATGATTAAGAGACATCGATAGGAGATGCCTAATTCATGTCAGACTGAAAAAGAGATAAAGATAGAAGAGGAGAGAGAGACACACACACACACACACACACATTATGTTTGATAGTAGCTATACTTCTATTGAGTGTAAGGCAAACTGTATTTTCAGTGAACCATATGAGGGATGCACAAGAGAGCATCTGTCCTGTATCTTTTTCAGAGGGGAGGATGAAGGACTCTAAAAGCGAGACTCTGTGAGGAGTGGACAACCTCAGAGGATCCAAGGAAGGATGAAGGGCCAAGTGAGTGTAAGTGGAAGGAAGAGAAAAGCAAAGAAAAAACTAACCACACATTCCGTGACAAGACTTCACAGATTCTGGCCAGGTGGGAAGGAAAGAATAGTAAACCTCAAACCAAGTTGAGAGCTATATTATATGGGATTTGGCATTGTTTACCCAATTAAAGTCATGCTGGCAACTTAAAGTAAGCCTTGGCTAGCATTACCTGAGTATGGTCCTTAAAAGACATGCAATTTCTCAAGTTCTTATGAGGGTCAGGAGAAGATTACCGCCACTGAATACATTCTTTTTTAATTTTTTTAATCTAAGAGATCAGTGTTCATTTATTTAATTTCCCCCAGCATCACTGAGGCATAATTAACAAATAAAATTGTATAAAGTGTGCAATGTGATGATTTATATATGTACTGAAGTGCTCACCACAGTCCAATCAGTGAAGACATCCATCTTAATTTCACATAGTTGCCATTTTCTTTTTGTGGTGAGAACATTTCAGATCTTTCTTAGCAACTTTGAAGTATGCGATACAGTATTGTTAACCATAGACATCATACTGTATAATAGATCTCCATAACTTATTTATCTCGTATCCGAAAGTTTGTACCCTTTGACAAACATGGCCCCATTTACCCCACTCCTAGCCCGTAACAACTACCATTCTCCTGCGTTCCTGTGAGTTGCACTTTTTTTTGAAATCTCTGTATGAGATCATATGGCATTTGTCTTTATCTCTCTTTTTTTACTTTGTATATTCCTTTTAAGTTTCATCCATGTTGTTCCGAATGGCAAGACTTCCTTATTTTACAGCCGGATAATATTCCATTGTGTGTCTACAGGTCGATAGATATGGACATAGGCATCTACATATAAATAACACATTTTTTAATTCATTCATTCATGGATGAACGCTTAAGTTGTTTCCATTTCGTGGCTGCTGTTAATAATGCTGCAATAGATATAGGAGTGCAGCTATTTTTTGAGATACCGATTTTGTTTTTTTAGGATATACACCCAGAAGTCGTATTGCTGGATATTTTGATAGTTCCATTTTTAATATTTAAGGAAGCTCTATACTGTTTTTTATAATGGAAAACATTCCCAGCAACAGTGCACAAGGGTTCCCTTTTCTCTGCATCCTTGCCAACACTATCTCGTCTTTTTGATACCATTCTGACAGGTGTGAGATGATATCTGTTTGTAGTTTTGATTTACATTTTCCTGATGAGTTGAGCACCTTTTCATGTACCTGTTGGCCATTTATATTATTCCCCTAGAAAAGTATGTACTCATGTTATTTTCTCATTTTTAAAAATAGGATTATTTATTTTGCTATTGAGCGTTATGAGTTTCTTATATATTTTGGATATTAACTTATCAGATATGTGGTTTGCAAAATATTTTCTCCCCTTCTATATTCTATAGATTAGATTTTCATTTTATTAGTTGTTCCCATTGCTGTGCAAAAGGTTTTCAGGTTGATGCAGTTTGCTTAATTTGCTTTCATTACCTGTGCTTTTGATGTCATATCCAAAAATCATTGCTGTGACCAATGTCACAGAGCTTTTTCCCTATGCTTTCTTCTAGGACTTTTACTGTTTTAGGTTTTACATTTAGATCTTTTGTTCATTTTTGAGTTTATTTTCGTGTATGGTATAAAAATTTCAACTTTAAATAATAAGCAATATTCAGAAATGGTTTGGAAACTTCTCTCATGATACTGGGAGTTAAACGAGGTGCATCCAGATCTGATTCAAGCATAGACCCTGATTTCATTTAAAATTTCTCTTTTTGGATAAATGTGTGTTATCAAAATTGGAAAGGTAGAGGGCAGAGGGGAATATTATCCTAAGGTCTTAAGAACTGTTGCAATTAGCAAACAAGGGAAATTTAGCCACTGAATCTCACAGAGAAAATCATTCAAATACTGATATCATTATTAAAAATTCTCTTTTCAAATCTCTTATTAGGAATCCAAAGAATAAAATAAAAGTAGCTTCTAATAAAAATCATCACAGCTTTATTCCAAGTCTGTAAGTTGCTTGGAGTTGTTTAGAAAGTGTCCTCACTCATCATCATCTCAGTGGGTGCTACTGGGTACCTCCGAGGTATTTCATCGTACAAGACTGGCTTGGAAAACTATGGCTACAGCTCGTTCATCAGTTAAAGTCATTCACATAATGACAAAACATGCAAGGCTAATACTACAGCATTCTCAGAAACAATGACTGACAATTGCAGGATATAAATGGAAGAAGTGCCCTTGATGATAGTGCAGGGGCTTTTAATCCCTGTAAGAGAGAACAGTTATAGCACCTCCTGCTACCTCTGCCTTTCCGCATAACCCCCACCCATGAACGGGAACAGTATCACTTCCTCCAGAGCAATTCCATTCGGTTTGCTCATGAAGAAAACCTCTTTTGTGCAGATCCCCCACTTCCTTCCCTCTGATGTTCGGACCTTTCAAGCTCACTAAGTCACACAGCATTTCTGTGCATGGTTACCTCCTCCTCAATGAGGCTTTGGGACACACTTCAAACAGTCTGCTCCGGGGGGCCCAAAGCTGGCGAGGGGGGCCGGGGAAGGAAGGGACATCAAGTCAATGCGAGCCAAACAAGAAAACACTGTGGGAGTTGGTGGTAGTGGCGGTGGAGGGGGAGTAATTTTTACAGAGCCCAATGAAATGATACCTGAAAGAAATGTTTAATTCGTTATAAGGAGAAAAATTGATTCAGGAGTTAGAAGAATACTTTAAATTTGTGAAAGTGCATAAATAATTTGGAGTGTGAAAGTGAAGGCTGAAAAGGTGTGGAGATGCCACTGATTTCCCTAAGGTCTTCAAAGGCTCTGACTTTCCAATGTCAACGCACCCAGACGTAAGCGTTTAGCATTGGGCCGAGAGACAGCAGTGGCTGGGACTCTCATGTGGCTACATTCATTCTGCTGTAAAAGCCTACATATAAAATTTCTCTCAGTGACATTTTCTCTGTAATTAAAAAACATTAACTATGTACAGCATAATGGCAGATTGTTTTTAAACAGGAGGCTTTTCAAGGTTTACTGCAGGGCGTCAGCTACTCTTTAAGTTAAAATAATGTTTGACAGGTCAGTAATGAGACATAAAAGATTTTTTTTTAAAAAACCAGACAATTTTGTACAAATAAAGGGGCAGAAACAGAAACATCAAAGCTCAGGAACTGTATACATTGCACAAAGCATTAGGAGTTTCTGTTCTCTTTAAAATTTTGACATATGTTGCATAGTGTGGTTAGAGCTATTAAGGAAATACGACTGCTTTCCAAGCAGTTCTTTGACCGCTCACGTCTTCCCGTGCCACGTGAAGGCCACTTTGAAGTTTCCCAGGAATAAGGGCAGGGTGTTGCTGTGCTTTGCAGGATAGGAAAAGTGCCAACAGAGAAGGCTAATTAAGGCATGCAGTATAGTAATCTGTCAGTTAAGTAGTGTTTGTTCTTGATTTAAGTGGCATTTTGATTTTTTAATACAGGAATTCCAAGAGAAATCTTACTTCCTCTGTAGTCTTCTCAGTTCTCTGGCTGAGAACTTCTGTCAGAGTTGAGGAGCATTGCAAGTTGGTATTGGCCGGCTGACTGTCTAATTTAAAAATACCTGTGAAGTACCTCCCAATTTGCAGGTGTGAAACTCCATATAGAGTTGGAAGAAATTTTTCATGACTATTACATTTTTCTGATTGGTCATTTATTATTTGATTGGGTAGTTTTTCATCTAGCAAGTTATCAGAAGGATTTCTGGATAAAATAAGATAGCTGTGATCATTTCTGAAATTGAGTTTGAACACTTGGCAGAAATGCTTCTGTAGAGGAATGCTTTTTAAAGTATGGTATCACTCAAGGGACAGGGAGACCCTTCAGTTTTCCCATAATTAGCTATTTTCCTGAGCCTGATTTCTGGAACCAAGATGTTCCCTAAATAGTTAACATCCATCATCATGTAGCAAAAGAAGCATGGACTTTAAAACCAGACAGATGCCAGTTTATACCTAGCCACTACCACTTACCAGCTGGGAGGCTTTGAGAAAGTCTATTAACTTCTCTGGGCCTCGGGTTTCTCATCTGTAAAATTGGGATAATGATATCAGTTTATAGAGGTTTATTATAGAAATTAAAGTGCAATTTATATAAACCTTTAATATTTAACAAGTACCGGTTTCTCTATTCCATCTTCAACAGAGGGAGAACTCATTGGAAAGTCATCCCTTTGGGAGCCAGAAAGAAGCATGTTCATGATTATGAAAAGGCCAGCTATTCTTTCTCTTTATATTAGATGTTTATTTTAGTAGTTTTAAAACCTATCATTCCAAAAGCTTGAATGTTGGAATCAGAACAAATGAATGAGGGGATTATGTGGACTCATTTCTTTCTACCACTTCTTATTATTTCTAACCCCCACTCCCACCACGGTTTAAAAGTGAGCTATTCGGAGGATCAGCTTGAGCACATCAAAGGTGAACACAGATTCTTTAAATTCGACTTGTCCAGTGCTGCACTGAGGATCTCTTTCTGCCATCACCAGATGCCCGAAGCATAATACGAAGCTGGGATTTATCCTGGCCATCCTTTCTGATACTCCCTACAAACAACCCACCTCCAAGAACTTTTGCTGCTACCTTTAAATGAGTACTAGTTGTTCCTTTCTCTCCTCTTTAGGCTCTATTTAAGCTTTGGTACTCTTCGATTCTTTCCTAGATTTCTGTCAAGGCCTTCTAATTGGCGTCTTTTGTTCTGGTCTCAATATCATCCAAATACAATGCTAATTACGTAACTCCACTGCTTAGAACCACTAGATGTCTGTCCATAGCATTAAAAAGTAAAGTCTGAATTCCTCAGCATGGCGGATCAGGCTCTTTGTGATGTGGCCCCAGCCTGTCTGCAGCCCAGGCCTCCGCCTGTTTACTTAGCTTCACCCCCACTGAATAACAGCTCATCCTACTTCCAAACTCTGCAGCTCTGTACATGATGTTCCCTGTGCTTGGATCTCACTTCAGCCTGTACTGACTGTCATTGTTCACCACTACCTGATCTTCAAAACCAGGAAGAATTAATCATTCCCTTCTCTGGACTCTCTGAATCTTGTACAGACCTCTATGATTACAGTCACCCTATTGGATTAGATGTCCGTCCCTTCCCTGGGCTATGTATGAACTCCATGAACAGTGAACATATCTATTCATCTTTGTGCTCTCAGGCCGTTATGCTACTAAGATATTATAGGTATCACTTAAGGCTTGTTGAACAACTGAATTCAGGATACGGAATCAGGTGACTTGGACGTTGAGGCAGCATAAGAAAGAGATCGATGTGATGAGATCAAGCCACGTTTGCAACAAACTAGATATTATTCAGGGTGATTTGGGCATGGTAATTTTATATCATGAAAACCTATCAGTAGTTTAAAAAGAATAGAAAAAAAATTTAATGGCAATGGTATGTTTGCTTCAAATGTCAGTGACTTGAACCTTGAATATTTAGAGCCATTGTACCAGTTTGGGTGTGGCTCATGTTCTTATAACAGATAGACTCCAAATTGCAGTGGGTTAAGGAAAACAGTAGTGCATTTCTCATGATTCCATTATAAAAGTGTTTGTAAAATATCAAGAGGGAGAGGAGGAGTGATTGATTAAACAATGGAATTGAGGGAGGCCTTGCAAAGAAATTGATGATTGGGTTGAAACTTGAAAGATGCTTAGGACTTTAACAGCTCAAAAAAGTCAGGAAAAAAAATTCTTGGTAGAGGGAATGGCATGAGAAAAGCAGAGTCCCCAAACACACAGTATCCCTGGGAATGCAAACAGTCTGGTACGATGAAGTGAGAAAGCAGCGAGAGATGAGACTGAACAGGTGGGTGGGAATCGCATTGTGGAAACCCATATATGGTAAGGTGAATATTTGGACTTGTGGGAAGTCTGTATCTGATGTCCCAAATGAGAAGCTACATGAGGCACTTGATCCAAGATGTGATGTGACTCTAGCTACAATGTAGAAGGACCGTTCAGACAGCAGTGGGCAAGGAGGAATGGTCTCCATACAGTTATACGGTGCTCTGGTCATTCCTATAGTATAACCTGGGAAGGGAGTTAGTGTACTGTTGGATTTTTCTAAACCCGGATAGAGAAGAGAGTTATTCGTGTAGCAAAGCACGAGTGAAAGCTGGAGCGAGCGCCTTGGCGTTCACATCCCATTCAAACATCAGAACACCTGGGGGAGAAAAAGGTCAGAAAGTGAAGTGTCTCCTTCTCGGCCTGATGAGAAGAGCAGGATATAATTATCTTTATAAAAGGAGACACACCAGAAGTTGAATGGCTCACTTAAAACCCAAGCAAACTCAAAGTGTACAACCCTAAACTGTGTGCCCCCAGTCTATCCACAAGAAACGATTTGGCTGTGCACTGTTTCCTTGGGGGTGAGGGAAGAACGGAGTATATATTTCTTCACACATCTAAAGATTCCTTTGAACTCATTCTACTTATATCCCTACACACTTTTGTTTGAAGGCTGCAGTGCCCACAAATCCAGGCAGATAATTTACGTTTTTATGTAAGCAATTTTGAACAATTTTTTTCTCTGTATTTTTGGTCAAAATTTTGGGTCAGAGAGGAGTGAGTCATAGACTCGTAAGAGAGACATTTGGTTCATCCATGATGTTACTGTAACTCTGAGCCTATAACACATTTCAGATTTTACTTGGATATATTTTAACATCCAAATCCATAGTGTATTCTGCCAGTGTAGAGAAATTTAGTGGCTATTACTCTTATCTTTCATCTTCTTTCAAATGGAACATTATTTCCCAAAGAAGGGATGAAGCCCATGAGTTCAAGAAAGGAAACATCACTGTAGAAAGATCATGATGAATTTTACAAAACTAGACCTGTAAGCAAGTTAGGATTTGGCTATATGGAAGAAATGCAAAGATATGGCTGGTATTAATAGAATGGATGGGGTATGTAAGAGAAAGCACACATTCGTTTATTCATTCCCAAGCATTCACTAAGCGTTTGCAGGGTGTTCAACATGGAGCTGGGGACTTAGCTGATCTTAAGGAACAATGAAAGATAAGTCAGGAAATATGCGAGATGTAGAATGTGCAGGGCCTCACGCAGCTAGTTAACGCATTTGTAATCTGTCTTGGAGGCAATAATGAATCACCCAGGAGAGCACCGTGTTTGAAAGATTAATCCAGAAGCACTGCCAGACGGCTGGAGAGGGAGGAGAAAGAAGGCAGGAGGGCAGCTGAGGGAGGCGCTTGTATTAGTCTGAGCATAGCGGAGAGAGGCTCTAGTGGGTTGATGACAGAGATGAAGAGGAATGGAAAATCACGGGGAACAGGCCACGAGAGAACGGAAGGTATTGGTCACTACGGTGGGTGGAGGAAAAAGAAGAACATTTTGGAGGGGGCGTTTTTGAGAAATTACTCTTTATTGTAATATCTACCGTGGCACATTCAAGACATAGGAATTTCCTTTTCTCTTATGTTTTCGTTACTCGTTATGTCTAATCAGGTATAGAATATTTAAGAACATGACTGGTCATCTAGAGACATACATGAAAATTTAAATGTAGAAAAATAAGTTTTCTTTCATGTCAGTCTATAAAAGGAACACAAGAAAGTATATTGAAAATAAAAACTATTATAAACAATTTCCCACTATAAATAGAAGGCAAAGTTTTATTAATCTGCATACAAGAATCAAACATTAGTTTAGAGATTGTTTTTAAATAATTGCCAGAAGATGTATGAATATATTATTTGCTTGAGTCTTGATGACACAAGATTTTAGGGGAAGATTCTCATACCAAGACGGTTTATAAGGACAAAATTCGTGACAGTAAGTCAAATATTAGGACAAAGATATTTGTGTTAGGTCAAAAAGCTCACGCCTTTCTGCTGAGCTATCATTATAAATGGCTTACTTAAAATTGAATGTTGTCTATGGTGAAAAGTGTAAAAATCAAACCTTTTCCAGAAGAGCCATGAGGATTGTCTTACCACACTCATTTGAGAAACGTGGAGCTTCTGGTCTCGGAGAGAGCAAATGGGAGAGAGGACGGTGGTCCCAGGCTAAAAACTGGCCAGCTCCTTTCCCGAAGAAAGCTGACAAGGTAGTAAAACTAGCGAAAATTAAAAATAAAACATTTAAACTGTGGGGAAAGCAATGCCATCTCCAGAAGGGAAATTATACCTGATCACATCACATACTCCCTTGAAAGGAAATGCATACAGGACTGGGCGGAGGAGACACTGGAAGTGTCATCTATTTTCACTTTCGAAAGCTTTTAACAGTGCTCTGCATTGAAAGCCATTGGGAGAAACTTGTGTCGCTGTGGAACTGGGGAAAATGTTTTGTCACAAAGAGGAAATTGGCTGAGAGATAGGAAATAAAGGGCAGTGATAAACGGGCACTTTCTTGCTGGAAAAGGTAAACAGTGAGGTTCTCAGATGTCAGGGCTGATACAAGTTTTGTTCAACATTTCAACAAATGATCTGTAAAAGGAAAAAGGCCACTGGAATTTTCACATCCAAAGGTTGCGTGAGTCTTTTAGGTAAGGAAATATGAAATGTCTAGTTAGGCTACACTGGAAAAAGACTTTGCATGCTGTGTTGGGGAAAAAACTTGAAAATAACTTTCTTTTCATTGCAGGATTATAAAAGAGATCATATAACATGGTAAATAATTCAAACAGCACAAAGTGATATGAGTCCTTCAACTCAGACCACCCTTCCGCTCCCTCACCTCATTCTATGCCATAGAGATTACCACCGAACACGGGTTCTAGACTGCCCTTAATGGAAATCATGTGCCTACACATGCACTCACGTACACACGCCTTTATATGATATATTCTCACACAAACGGGGAGCTTACTTAATACACTCTTCTAAATATTGATTATTTTTACTTAAGAATAACTGTTAGAGATGTTTTCTATTAGCAGATGCGGATCCACTGTATCATATTTAATGACTGAATGTATACTGTTACATGGATTTTTCATTTTTAATTTACTCTGTCTCCTGATGATGGATATTTAGATTGTCTTCTGTTCTTGTTACTATTATGTGGATGTTATTGTGATTTTTGTTGTTGCTATTACAGCCAATGCTGCAAAGACGTTCTTGAATGCCAATTGGTTCACATGTATTTATTTAGGATAAATTCCTGGATATGGGATTATTACTGAGTCAAAGAGTAGATGCAGTTATAGTTTGCCTTGCTTTTTTGCCCAGTTGTCTTCCAAAAATGTTGTATCAATGTATATTCTTATTAGTAGGAAATGAGCATCTGTTTCTCCATATGTAGGTTTCATAAAATACAACAAAAAACTCCAAATTTTTATTTTTTCAAAGTGTGATCTCAACATTTTAAAATATATGTTTTTTATTTTTACTTTTCCATTAATTTTTTTTATTTGTAAGATACAGGTCACACATAGATACTTAAAATGGTCGTATTTTCAGCAGCCTGGAGGGCGTGGAGCAGACTGGAGGTTGAAGACCGTGATGAGGAAGGAGAGGCAGCGAAGGCAACTTGTCTCGCGGAGGTTTGAGAGGAGGAGGAGGGAGAACAGGAACAGGAGGCTGTGTCGAGGCTCAAGTCAGCAAGGACACCTATGTATCAAGGAATCTGAGTTCTCTAGAACTGGAGCTGGCCCTCTCCTGAGGCGGTGGATTCCCTGTCCCTGGAAATGCACAAGCTGTGGCTGAGACGGCCTCCCGCCAGGGACCCAGCCGGAAAATACACACACTGGGAAGAGGTCTCTAACGTCAGCTTATCTCAGGCTTGTTAGGAGGGAAAAGCCAAATGGGGCTATGACTGACAGCTGATGGGGTCCTTTCAGCACTACGCATGCTGTGCAGACCTGGAGAACCCGCTCGAGCGTCCCTGGTTACGGAGAACTCACTGCAGCCAATGGCAGAGCATCCCGAGGGCAGAAAGATGGTCTCCAAAATCCCTTTCGCTTTGAAGTTTTTATGATTGAGGCATTCAGAAGTGTTGGTATTTCCTGTCCAAATTGGGGCAAATAATACTGCTGATCAAATCCCTGTAATATTGTTAATTTAGGGGCTTAATTTTGCAGAAGAAACGAGAATAGAGAAGATTTAGTTGATCACAAATTACTATTTCTTGAGAAAACTATGCAAGATCAAGAAATAGTTTAAAGAAAAAAAAAGTTTTAAGTAATAACTCCTGCTTTCCTGTCGTATTATACATATTTGATGTTTATAATATCTTCTCCACCTGTTTACACACAGTGATTTCTCCATCTAGTCAAATACATTCCATATACATTTGATTTTATTTACAATTGCCTGTTTTTTTGTGATTCTTTCACATGTACAAACTTATTTTCTCATCTGGAATTTATATAAATTAGTAAAATGCTTAAGTACTAAGCAAAATTTTAAAAAAGGAAACATTTCACAGATACAAAATTGAAGCCATTTTTTTCTTGTGGTCTTCTTAGGATTTTGCCAAGAGCCTGGGGTGGTACATCATAATAATTTACTTTAGAAGACACTTATCAAGAGTGTATCTAATCTTTTTACCAATTTATGTTGAGATGTGTGGTTTCAATGTAGGCAGTCTTCCAAATGCCTGATTAAATTTGTTGGAAGTTTTGTTTGCTAAAGCATTTCACATCCTGGGAAAATTAAACCAAATATGTTGTTTTTCTTTGTTCTCCACTGAGCCATGCAAAGTTAAACAGAGCTTTAAAAAAAAAAAAAAATCTGAATAAATCCCTTCTAAATCAAATTGACCTTTTCTAGGCATTTTTTCCTATATCTTGGCAGAGACTGACTCTATCCTTGTCTTTTCCTAAGTACACTCTGTGTGGTCCACTTCCTGTTGGCTGTTTCATTCTGTGAAATGACAATATTTTTGGACTACAGTAGCTTAGGAACATTAATTCCCAGTCATTGGAAATAACCTACATTTCACTGAAGGCAAAGAAATTCCTGCTTTCTGATACTTGAGCTTTATTGCTGCTGATTCAAGGCAACCCAGATACTGGGAGGTGAGAATGACTTTCGTTTCTTCATGTGCTCTTTCCTCTGCCACCCACCTCCCCGTCCCCGTCCCCGGCCAGGCTGTGGGCACATTCTCCTCCCCCAGCCGTGGTGGGGTAAGTAGGAGAAAGGCGTGAGGGTGGAGAGAGAGTTTATTTTAGGCAGATTTAATCAAGTGGTGAACTTTTATTTTTAATTTTTATATGTTGGGAAAAATAATTCACTTTAGAACGACAGAATTTTGGAACTGGAACTGAGGTTTAGGGATTTTCAGTTCAACAGATGATGAAACAAAGTTTCAGACTTTTCTGCTTTTTCCCTTTACAACTTGCCTCCTTTTTTTGAAAAACAAACAAACAGAAAAAAGGAGATAACTTTGCAGTATTCTCAAAATAAAATGCAGTGCCCTTCAGTCTACGGTATTTGGGAGTAGCAGGCTGCTGGAAAGAGAAGCAAACTTGCCGATTGAGAGTAAAATAGACAGTTTTCCAGACTTCACTCAAACATTGAATGGGAAGAAAGCTTCTATTCAAATGGGCTGAGTGGGGGACACTATTCTGGCTTCCTGTCTTTTCCAAGTTTAAATAAATCAAACCAACATACCATCTTGAGTGTGAGTATATGGGCCCTGTGGTAAGCACATCATTAATCGCAATAAGCCGTTCTCTATAATTTATGAATGTGCAACTTCAAAACTCACATTTCTCTGTAAACTGACACAGATTACCCCCAGGGGCTCCAACTGGTAGAATTTAGTCCATTCAGCTTTTCTATACCTTGAGTGGATGCCCCGCCAAATATAAGAGAAATGCCTTTATCTATTTTTTGTCTTATTTAGCACAGTTTTCTGTATACTTTGTTGTCCGAATACCCTATTCAAGACTGTTTAGTACTGGAAATTATTTACTAAGCATTTATTACGTGGTGGGTAATTTACCTATTGTCTCTTTCAATGACTTAACAAACCTAAGGGTTAGTCAACCCCACTTATCGGGTGAGAAAACGGAGACTCAGGGTAAGTTAATTATCCTACGTCTTACTGTGAGTAAGTGGTGAAGACTGCAGAGATATATATTTATTATATATTGTTATAGTATATATAATATTATATATTTCTGTGTCCTATAATCAATGCTTAGAACTTTGCAACTATTAGGGAGATCTGATAACAGTGGTAAAACAGGGATTGTACAGTCATAGAGACTGAAGCTCAAATGTTAGATTCTTTTGGACAAGTTATTCAAATCCTGCGACACTCAATTAAATAAGAACAACTGTCTCGAAGCATATGCCTAGCAGCAGAACTTAAAGCAAGGATTCGCATGTGCTTTATAGAGCACGTTCTCTCCAGGAAAAAGCAGGGGAGGAGAGCAGGGTAGAGAGTGGGAAGAGTGGAGGAAGGATGTGGTCTCAGGGAAGTCTAGCCTTGTCTGATCCTCCAGACACTGAGAACACACTTGACGGTGGTGTTTGCCCCACTGAGGGAAACGGGCAAGGCTTTCGTACTTCTTCATTAGTCAGTCATTGGCCAACCACAGCAGAAGGCTGGCATAACCTCTTCCCAGGCAACTTCTGACAAGTTGGCTCCTGTCAACCAAGGGCGATTTTCCTGAAAAGGTGGCAGGTGGAAGCCACCAGTCCACATAATTCTCCATGTCTGGGAGAGGAGTGTTTCGGCAGGTTGAGATGAGCAGGGGAGGGCCTTCCAAACATCTTTCACGTCACCTTTTACTGAGAGTCTCCTAGATGCCATTTACTGTGTCCCTCACCCTGAGGGAACTCAAAATGTAATAGGAAAAATGAGTTTGACTGGGGTCAAACTGGAAGTATATTTATGACACAGTGGTGCGTTTTGCATGCCTGGAAGGCAGAAGAGGGGAAGAAGAAAGAGAGGGGTGGTCCCAGGGGTAATGAAGGGCCAAGTAAAACTAAACAATGGCAGGAGCGGCCTTGAGGTGCCTCCTGGAGACTGTTTAGAAGAGTGGATGGGGCAGGGAAAGGTAGGAACAGGATAAACAAAGAGGATTGACAGAGCACGGTGACTTTAGGGGCCAGCATTCGATGTCTAGCATGGTTGGCGTTTGTGAGGTTAGGGCAGAGGATGAGGCTGGGGAGATAAACAAGAGCCACCTTGTGAGAGGTCTTTTGATCTGTGCCTAGTGATGGAACTCAGTACTGAGGAAATGGGAATGCTGAAAAAAGTCATTGGTGGTCTTAGGTCTGTCTATGTTTGCCACATTCACAATAGCGATCACTTATTACTTGCAGCTACTACAGACATTACTTACAGACATGTTGCTCTGTAACTGGATTCGTGCAATGTTGCCAAGTTGGTTTATACTTTGTTTTCCCACCTTCCCACCTTCCTGGGAATATCTGAACTACAGAATGGTCTCAACCATACTAATACAGATGATTAACGTCCTCTGAGGATAATTCTGAGGATGGCGTAAGGAAGGAGAACATTGCCTTATTCCCTCTGCCGGCGAAAGCGTGGCTTTGAGCACCGCTGGCCCAAGCCTGCAGAGGCGGGTGGTGGGTCCTCCTCCAGGCCTCTCCGAGCCAGGGCTCACCCTGACGCTTGCTCCCTAGTCTCGGAGGTTGCTGCTCTTCCTCCGCAAGCCACGTGGCTGTGAGACTCCTAACTTGCTAACTTACTCTGCTGTTTCTCAAACCCATGGCTCATGTCGTGGGACACCAATAGATTTCAGGGTGGAGGCCAACTTATTCATTTTTGCTTCTGGTCACCATTGTTTTCTCTCCGTTTTGATACTTTTTCCTTTTCCTGTCATAGAATCGTATCGCTTTTCCATATGGCCTCTCAGTGGAGCCGGTCCTCTGTGGGCTCAGTGCAACTCCCCTGAATCCCAGCCAAGGTGCGTGAGTTAGGAATGCTCTTCTGAAAGGCCTGCAGAGCGTGCCTGGAGAGCAGATGGCGGGGAACAGAGGTGCAAGTCCAGTGTTCAGTAACGGACGCATGCAAAGTCCTTAACAATGCTGTTTATAACAGCAAAACCTGGAAACAACCCAAAGGCCCTTTGGGTGGGGGACGAATAACTGTGGTATAGTCGCACAATGGATTATTGTATCGCTGTCAAATGAATAGATTACAATCCCACCCAGAAATATAGCCACATAATATTAAGTATAAAAAGTCAGTCCCCAAAGTGTATATATAGCATGACACCATTTTCCTGATGTTAAAAACAATAAAAAATAAACATTTTAAGAATAGACATATATATGTAATAAAACCATATAAAAAAAAGAAGCCAGGGACGAATGAAACAGGAGCTGAGGTGGCGGTTACCTTGGATGGGGAAGCACCGGGATGGTACGGGGGAGGTGACCGGGTGTCTGTCAAGGTCCTAGCTTTTATTTTGAATGTAAGTTTATGTGTGATTTATTATGTAATTAAAAATAAATGAAAAATTGTTAACTACACAAAACAGGGTCAATTTGGACCAACTGCAAGAGTGTATCATGAGCCAAGGATTATGATTAAACTCATTCTGTGTACCTGAGACCCAAAACCAAAATCATAGGTAACTTTGGTAGTCGTCCAGGAGATAAAGGAGAAGCAATTCTTGTGGCAGGAATTATTTGGGAATTAAGTGAGACAAACTCTGATTAGTAAGTATGAAGTTCTAACTACAAGTTCAGCTGTGAAAAAAAAAATGTTGCATTTTGTTATCTTTTTAAAATCAGCAGAAATTGGACTCCTGGCTTGAAGGGACTTTAACTTGAGTTATCAATGAGGTCTGCTCCTCTCTGCAACCCGTGCCCCCATCAAGGTTGAGCCAAGAGTCTTCCAGAGCAGAGGAGAGCTGGGATCCTGCTGTTCACTGGTGAGGGGTCCTTTACCCTGATCTGAGCGGTCGCTCGAGCTGGGTCAGCTTCACAGCTTCTTGACTGACTTGGGAATGGGAGTGAATCTTTGGCAAGACTGGGAACCCTAATCCTTGAAGTTAGGCCTTGGTGAGTGTATGACACAGACATTTCTCTCTGAGGCCTCGCCAATCGGACATTCTTGTCTTCTTTCCACTTTTTGGGAATCTTATTTCTCCCTTATTATCTACAGAGTCATTCTCCTTCCTTCTGGAATACCTAGTACATTCCTTTCAGTGATTTTAATTTTTTTTCGAAAATACAGGAAGTCATTGACTTCAAAAAGCTTCCACTTTATGGCCTGAAAATGTACCTAAGGCAGGGAAATGGAAAGGAAAAAATACAGGGAGGAGAAACAGAAATATTTCAGTAAATTTTCCTGTCCAAATGTTAGGCACTGGTCACTGGGGCTCAGTGAGAGTTCCTGACCTGCCTCCATCCCCAAGCTAATGACAAAAAGTATGGGTGTTTGTTCCCCGATTGGCTTGGGAAATCATACCTGAAAACTTGAAAGAGATTTCAACTGGACACAGCAGAAAAATCTGTTCTCGTTATTCTCATGTTTGCCTCGTCCAGCTATGTTCTGCTTTCTACAGAGCAAAATCGGCAACCTGTGTGCTCTGGTGCCCAGAAGAGCCGATATGTGTATGTTACTACATCTAAGGATTGATCAAGAAACATTTCCTGACTGATAGCTACCAAATAGAAGGTGAGAGAGTACCATTTTTTCTTGGAAAGAAGAAACCTTACTCAAAGACAGAAGAATTAGCACATGTTTTAGAAGTGGCTTGTGTCTTTCCAAGAGGGGCACGCTCCACTCAATTCTCTTTTTCTAGGCTGAAACAGGATGGATGTTCGCCAGTCCAAGGAATAGGAAGTGTACTTCCTTGGAGTGGGACTTCAAACATCTGTATATGCCTCGAAGACAGCCTACCCCCCACTCCCCTTCCCTGCCACACTTAATGAAATAGAAACCTAGCTTAGTGCTCTGTTTTCCTTTGCTCTCTGATGATTCAGGTAAGCAAACAAAATAGGGCACTCTTCTACCTTAAAAGAGCAATGGTTTAATCTTAGAAAAGTCATTCTACACAACAGGCTGTCCATTCAGGAAAAAGTTCCTTTGCTTCCGAGCAGTTCCACGGGGGTGACAACTATTCGCTACAGGAATCCCCTGAGTAATCAGCAGACCCCGGCCAGCTTGTCCAGATGGCCCTATCCTATCACGGGGTGTTGCAATAACATAAAAAGAAAGCATGCTTTGTGTTGGCTGGTTTGGAAAGGATCTCTGTTATGGAGATAAATATAGAAAACTTATCAGGTTACTAATCTGCCATTGAATGCTGGCCTCAAAGGAAAGTCATAATCATGCTTGTCATGTTTGTCTTCAAAGGCTGTCACAAATATAGCTAATGAATTACAAAAGCACCTGCCTCCACCTTTATTGGCTTCCCTTCATCTACTTTTCTTTGTCTTTTGAAAATGATCGCAACTGATTTCATCGTAATTTGATGGTGATACTGAATCCGATATTAATGAATATTAGAAGATTAAGATCTAGTCTAAGTTACAAGTACCAAAGTGTATTTCTTATTTGTTCGAAAAAGCCCAGGCTTGAAAAATGATATCAAGGATTAGAAATCAGAAATAGTGATTTCTGATCTATGTTATCAACTCTGACCTTGTATCAGAGTTTTTTCTGTCTTTTTTTAAAATTTTTTTAGTTCAGCTAGAGATTATGGCAATTGAAAATTCATCTACTTTATCTATAGCTGACTACAAACATTTTTGAATGAATAAATTAAAATATGCATTCAGATAGCTCAAACTATCTCAAATATGTATAAAGCTATCTTTTTTTAGTCTTACATAAAAAATCTCCATAATTTTAATTAATGATCCATTTCAAATTATTTTTACAATTTTTTTTTTTTTTTTGAGACACAGTCTCACTCTCTTGCCTGGGGCGAGTGCCGTGGCGTCAGCTTAGCTCACAGCAACCTCAAACTCCTGGGCTCGAGCAATCCTACTGTCTCAGCCTCCCGAGTAGCTGGGACTACAGGCATGCGCCACCATGCCCGGCTAATTTTTTTTTCTATATATATTTATAGCTGGCCAATTAATTTGTTTCTATTTTTGGTAGAGACGGGGTCTCGCTTTTGCTCAGGCTGGTCTCGAACTCCTGAGCTCAGGACAATCCGCCCACCTAGGCCTCCCAGAGTGCTAGGATCACAGGCGTGAGCCACCGCGCTCAGCCTACAATTCTTTTGTTTAAAGATTGAAAATAATGAATTACTCCCTCCTGCATAAAACTATTTAATATCATTTAAAATTATTATTAGACCACTTTAGAGACTTATACTCTATGTCCTTGGTTTCAACCTTTTTTCCTTGATCTCAGTTTTCAATTAGAAAGATGGGAGGCATTTATACTTAGGAAGTGTGAGAGAGAAGGTCAATTCATGAAAGATTTAGATAAGAATCTATACAGAAAGAAGAACCAGGACACTGGGGGAGGAGCCAAAGGAAGGAACGAAGGAATGAGTGTCACCGATAGTAAGGCCATCATTGTAAGTGAAGCAAAGCAGTTAGAGGATGAGAAATGGAATTTCTCATGTGTTCAGTTGAGTCTTGAACACTGTGGGTTTGAACTGTGCAGGTCCACTTATACTTGGATATTTTTTAACCAAACACTCAACCAAACTAGTATAGAAAATGCAGTATCCCTAGGATGCAAAACCCACATATACAGAGGGCCAACTTTTCATATAATGGGTCCCACAAGGCCTACTGAGTATGTGCAGAGTTGAGCATGGGTGGGCTGGTGGGGGCTTGGGGGTGCTGGTGGGGGGCTGCAGAGGGTGGAGTACTGGGACAAATCCCCTGCATATATGGAGGGACCCCTGCATATTCCTGCCCATAGGCTAATCAAGAGCACAGAGCTACATTTTGTTACTGGGCTATAGTAGATGTCATAAGATCTAAATGGGATTAAATGTTTGGGGAAAATGATTGTAATTTAGTATAATTAAAAAGAAAAAAAGACTCTGAAAAATATTTTTTAAAAAAAGCATTTATTTTTAGAGCAGACACTTTCAAAATGTTTATCCAAAGTAAAAAATAGCTTTTAAGAGGAAAAAATTTATGTATTTTATATAATTTCTCTAATTATCTACATGACTGTATATTTGCTGTTTATTCAGGAAAAATCTTCATTCTCTTTAGACAGAAGAGTAAACCCAATAAATGTTATATTATATCAAAAGTATCAATTATACTTTTAGGATACAATCGCTTATTTTATATGCCACACTCTAAACACTACATTTTCCTTGTGATACAATGAAAGTCAGGGTGGGCTTTGGAAAAAAAAAAAAAGTGAAACTTTCAGAATGCACATTTGCTATTGATTATCAGAATGTGTCAGATTTGTGTGTGGGGAAGAGGAAAGGGTGAATACTGGGTAGTTGCATGATCTATTAATAAGAAACAGTTCAATGCAGTAGATCACTAAAGCATGGCTAATTCTGAAGCCAAAAGCCACACATGCTTAACTTCCCCCCTAGCTTTAGAACCAGTCTCCATGCACTCAGCACAGGGACTGGAACATTATTCTTTGAAAGCAAAGCCAGTGTTTAGAAAATTTGAAATTGAGCTAACAACATAGCATATAGAAGTCACACAGGATGTTATTTTAAACGGTAATGCAGAAACGTCAGTTCATTTGATATCTTTATTTGTTACATGTGGGCTTGAAGAAAGCATGTTATGTACATTTTTGCTTTATGGATATTCTGTTACAGAATTTTCAACTTTCAACAGTATTTTCAACTTTCAGGGAAGTTTGAGGTCCATCAAAGAGACATATTCTTTACTGAACAGTTTTTGGAGCTTCGAAAAAGAACATACAATGATTTCTCTAACTTCTTCCCCTGGAACAATATATATTTGAAAATGTCACTCAGGAGTCATTCAGAAAGGATGTCTAACTGGGAGAATAACATACCTCAACTGAAATGATTATACAATTTAAATATCTATCTCATTCTATCAATTTGCCCCTTCTCCATTGCACATAAGTCAAAGATTTAAACACACAATTGGATCCCAAGGAAGAGTTGTGCAATAACTGGAGGTAATAAATATCACGTTTAATTGATTGCTTTTGACTAATGCTTATGCTATCCTCTAAACACTAGGGTCCAAATACCTCACGTGATCCACACTTCTACCCTTAAATTTTCTCTTTTTACTTCATTACCAGTTTTATTCAAGTACTCCCAAATGTTAAGTCAGATGGCTAACTGGTGACCTTTCACTAATTGATTAGCTGTTTGTTTTTTTTTTTTGAGACAGAGTCTCACTCTGTTGCCCAGGGTATAGTGCCATGGCATCAGCCTAGCTCACAGCAACCTCCAACTCCTGGGCTCAAGCGATCCTCCTGCCTCAGCCTCCCGAGTAACTGGGATTGCAGGCACGCACCACCATGCCCAGCTGATTTTTCTATTTTTAGTAGAGACGGGGTCTCACTCTTGCTCAGGCTTCTCTCAAACTCCTGAGCTCAAGTGAGCCTCCCACCTCGGCCTCCCAGAGTGCTAGAACTACAGGCGTGAGCCACCTCATCCAGCCTGATTAGCTGTTGTAAAACGGGAAAAAATGGAATGTGAAGTTTTAAGTCAATGACACATGCATTCATATTCACAATAGTCCGGAGATTATACATCTCTGTTGTGTATAAAATATATAACAAGAATAAAAATATTAGTTGGATTTTTTGTCTTCATTCTACAGATAAGCAGAAAACTCTTTTGAATATACCACTGATATAAAGCAATGCTTGATACCCTTTCTTGGAATTGTTGCTAAGAAGAAGAAGATGAAGAAGAAGAAGAAGAGAAAAATTTTCTTTAAGAAAAAGGTAAAAATATGGAGAAAGGACTTAAATTTTATCAGTTTAAAAAGTAGAAAGAAAAGTCCATAAGCTATATCTAGATGTTATAGCTGCAGGGATCGTGTCTTAGTCCGTTCATGCTGCTATAATAAAATACCTTAGACTGGGTAATTTATAAAGAATAGAAATTTATTTTTCACAGTTCTGGAGGCTGCGAAGCCCAAGATCGAGGTGCTGGCAGGTTGGCTGTCAGGTGAGGTGTCCAGTGTGGTGCCGGTTGTGTCCTCCAGAGGTGATGAGCGCTGTGTCCTCGCATGCTGAAAGGAACGGAAGGGCAAAAAAGGGCCTGAGCTACTTCCCTCCAGTGCTTTCATGAGACACTGATTTATTCATGGCGGCGGAGCCCTCACGACTTGATCAGTTGGCAAAGGCCTCTTAATACCACTATAATAAGGAGTAAGTTTGAACACATGAATTTTGAGGGACATTTGGGCCACGGCAGATAGAGAAATTCTGTAATTTAGAAGAAGGTCGACCAAAGTGTGACGGCGGTGGTTTTGCATCTCGATGGCGGCCACAGTGTGTGCGCAGCCAGACTGTGCCAGAGATGATTTACTGCAGCTTCTGTCTGCTCTGATTTAATTGAAAGGATCTGTCAGTATAGATACTTACAAACAGGCTATGGGCTATTTAAAATATTATATTATTTTAAAACTTCATTACCTTCACTAAAGATTTTGGTAGGACCACGGCTTTTTCAAAATCGTGAAAGTAAACAGGAACATATTTAAAGTGGAAAGATTTTATAACTATATGTATTTCAAAAATTAAAGCACACCTCTTCCAAATGGCTGCATTTATTTTAAAAAATGAACGAAACTAAAGATAATGAATACATTTTATTTTAAAAAATTATTTCAAGCTACTTAGTATCTGGAAATTTCTCTACCCTTTCTAAAGTGTCCTGAACTTTCCCATAATACTTACCTAAATAGCAAATTCAATATTTACTTGTTCAATTCTTTAATATCTCAACTAAAACTTCAGCAAAGTCTGAGACTGCACCTTCTTGCTCACTGTTGTACTTCTGACACTAAGTGACTACTCAGTTATTTTTGAATAAATAAATGAACCAGTGCTGCTGCATCACTGGAAATGTTGATGTTAGAAAAATTCCTTTACTCTCCTCTTCAGGCTATTAAATGTCGATACATGAGTTATGAGAGTCACTTAAAATTAATCCCTGTGTTACAGGGAAGATCTGTGAGTATCTGAACATCCCAAACCAGGGCAGCTGCAATGACTTGATAGCTCATTCTAGTCAGGACGGAAACGCAAGAGGCAACCTCCCTCCTCTCCCCTCATCTATGTGCAGGAGCAAAGGGGGCGCACACACCCAAACATAGCTAAGAAAGACATTAACGTTCCATAAGGTGACAGTCATATTTATTCTCAGGAAGAGCACCTAGAGGTGTTTCTGGGATAGAGCCTTGAGACGGGAAGGGAAAATCGGCAGTAGGTATCATTGGTGCCGCTTCCATTTGTGTTCACTGCATGCCCCCACCCCCCATGCTCAAAAATAAAAATGTAGCCCGGGCACAGTGGTTCACACCTGTAATCCTAGCACTCTGGGAGGCCGAGGCGGGAGGATCGCTTAAGCTCAGGAGTTCGAGATCAGGCTGAGCAAGAGAGACCCTGTCTCTACTAAAAATAAAAAAAATTACCTAGGGTGGTGGCGTGCACCTGTAGTTCCAGCTACTGGGGAGACTGAGGCAGGAGGATCACTTGAGCCCAGGAGTTTAGGTTGCTGTGAGCTAGGCTGACGCCACAGCACTCTAGCCTGGGCAAAAGAGCAAGACTCTTGTCTCCAAAAAAATAAGAAATACGAAATAAAAAATAAATAAAAGACGTATTTTCTAAGTTTTTAGGATTGAGAGCTTAGTTCATTCAAACTATCGACATCATTTGAGGGGGTTATTATGTTTAAAATTATTTAGCTTTCTTGGGACCCATTCTGAAACTTCCTCAGTTGAATAAATAAAAATGTTAGACAGGAAACATAATAAGGCTAAGGAATGTTGCTGAAGTCTCAGTGTTCACGGAAGCGGCGAGCTGGAGGCGGTGCAAGTGGTCCCTGCCAGGTGTCTTCCTCCTAAACGGGTTCCGCGGATGGGGCTCCGAGTGTCGTAGCTGCACAGAACAGTCACCAACGAGAACTCACAAGAGGGTCGATGTCACTGTTACACAGAAAGCGTAAAATTTGGAATCCGTCCTGCCAGTCTTTCAATCCTGACTCCACCACTTAGAATTTTATGTTGACTTAAGACAATCTAAGTGAAAATGTAAATAGCAAAACATACATTGGTGGGAAGAGGTGAGCAGCATATTTTATAAAATCATTTGTAACCTCATAAAAATGTTTAAAGAAGCTTTGCTGAAAGAGAGTTCAAACATATGACATTAGAAATACTGAGCTTTTAGTATTAAATCTGTCTATTGTATGATTATTTCTCTTGTGCAAAAATACCCATCTCCCTATAAAATTAAAAATATAATAACTATATACAAAGAAATTTCAGGTTGTGTTCCATGACATTCTGGAGGTTGAGCAATAATCTAAAGGGCTTCACTGAAATACGGTGTGGTCGTGAAAGACACTGTTTAACGACACCACCGTGGGGACCTGGTCCTGACAGGGAAAGCACGTAGGGGACAGCAAATAAACCTGTCTTCTCTGGATTGGAGAATTCGGAGCTGCGTTAGGGAAGCAGTGACTAATTTACGACAAGTATTTGGAGAAGAGATAGTCCATCACAATAAATGTATCTTTCTTCTTTTCCGGAGAGGAAGCAAGCTGTTTTATGGAGTTTCTTGGAATCCTTAGAAATAGCAGGAAGAGAAATGTTTCGGTTATTCCTGGCATGCTTTATTCCTGCAGGCTGAACAGGTCAAATATTTGCAGGTGACACTGAAAAACTCCACTAATTATTGGGCATTGAGCGCCGTAGGCGTGATGCACACCCACAGCTTATGTCACTCGTGTGCTGGTCTTTGGCTTCCTCAGTCTATCAAAGGACCCGGTGCTTGACTTTTAGCCTCACATAGATTCTGAACATTATGTAAGTCAAACACAGAAGGGAGGAAAGCAGAGTATTGGGTAACCTGACAATACTTGCAAGCGAGTGCTTGCTTTCTTCCTGTACATAAAAAATGGCAGAATTCACACTTCAAATTCCTGGATCACCCACTTCTATGCACCATGCAGACGATTCTGCCTGAACAATCCTCCGTATCTTTTTTCCTGACCCCCATTTAATTTAATCCCAGACTTTGACGGAGCTTCTAAGGTCAGGTGTGTCTGGGGCTCCAAGCTCATCCTCCCGAGTGAACTGCGTAAGTATCAGTTACTTGCAAGGTAGTGACGAAGACTAAACAAGAAACTGAAGCACTTAATGAAACACCTGGGACACGACAGACACCCCATAAATGATAGCCTATAAAATCAAAGATACTGAGATCCACATCTATTTTATTTAAAATATTCTCATAACAATACTACCCTAACGTGCTTTCTTCCTTATTTTCAGTTCCTTCAGTGAGCACTATATGAGCTCTTTTTCATGTGATCATACAGGTAACCTGTGAAAAGATTTTGCTTTGTATTTGTTCTACAGTCATATGATGTGTTTTTCTAGTGTGCTTATGAGCTTACTCGGGTTAGAAATAATTAACCAACTTCTCTATTCTCGGAGGCTGTCTTAGGCACACAGTAGGAGAGCATGTGTACAGTCTTTGAAAAATGGTTTTGAAAGTAAATTTTCAATATTTAAAGGCATATAGGTCCTGTCCCTGACCACGTATCAAACGTGGGATGGCTTAAATAAACAGTTTTTACTCTCTACTAGAAATAAATGTGCAGGATAAGTTTATGGACGGTATTTGTCAGATTTGGATCCTTTTGGAAGATATGGAGGAAAATAATGCTTCATAATGATTCTAAATTCAATTTAAAATTGATTTAAAAGTCTTTCTCTTTGGTTATTGCAATTGTTTGGGTTCCTGACCTCCTCCTCTAACGACAGTGATTTCTGGCCCCTCGCACCGCTCCTTTATTTCCTGCCAAGGAATAAAGTCAAACCCTGCTGTGATGGTCCTTTTTCACTGTTTTCCACCAAGTGTTGTCTTTTCAGGAATATGGAAAGTGAAGTGAGAGAAAGTAGAGTTTTGGTTGGACTGTTCACCTCTGATTTCTTCTCCTCTCGGAAGTTTTTTCTGTGCCCTCCCTCCCTCGAATTTCTGTAAATGTAGTTATCCGTAATTATTCATTTTCTGTGCTAGTTCTGCAGTCAGTACACGTTGTTAATCTTTCGCGTTACCCTGCTGTGCTGCAACTTACTTCTTTGCGTACCTGCATCCCTTCTGAGACCGCGAGGCTGTGCTGTGACATCTTTGTATCCTGAACCGCTGTTCGAATGTATGTGTGGCAGTTACTTACTGGACTGAATTGCAGAGCTCTTAGGTCATTACTGTTACTTTTAATTAACATGTTTTAAAAATATGTCTACATTTCCGGCTCACAAAGAAACAGTGATAACTACTTCACTAAGCCATAATTTTGAAAAATTGTCTTTGTCATAAGTTCGTATTTCCTAACTTTAAAAGACATTGTTACGATGTTTTTTAGTCTCTAGACACTTGGCAATGAATTACTTCTGCTTCACATGTAGCTTTAAGCTCTTGGTGAAAAGTTTCTTGTCTGTTCTGCCTTTTCTGATTAATGTTTTCCTGCTGGGTGTGTATAAGTTATTTACTTCTCCTATAATCACACATTCTGTCCAACTATATAGTGCCTTCTACCTAAGTTGTTACATAAATATCGTAGATTTAATTGCCCCTGAGGAATTAGTATGACATTCAAAAGATTTATATTCTCCCTGTTGTTCCTCTGATAAATAAGTTCAGCAAATATAGAAAGGATGTTCTGTGGAATATTATGTACTATGTTTTTGTTTACCTTAATTTGGGGGAGGAGGAGAGGAGATAAAGGCAAAAATATATAAATTAATAAGTGAATTTTATTTGTCTCTATCCCTTATTTTCAATTTTTATACTTTAATTTTTTACTTTGTAAACTTTTTATAATGTTAATACTAAGTTTTTCCTATACTTACAAGGAAGACAATAAAGCAAGGTAAATATTGAACGAGTGATAGATGCAGATTTAGATATATACAGTATTTTGGAAGAAAAATTACAAATGCAGAAAATCAATGTCCCTATTCTTGGTAACTATAACATATTTTGGATTTTCTGTCCTGAATATTTATCCCTAACCCTGTCTCTGCTACTAAGTGATACAATTTATGGCTTCTTTCTTCCAAGAAATGTGAATATTTAGGGAATAGCAATCATTTAATGTTACCCTAAGTAAAACATGAGATGACAGATCTATGAAAGAAAATAATATATGACATTCCAAAATAGGTCTTTTACTGGTAATTGATATAATTTTTTTAATTGATAGAATGTTAGATCTTCTTTTACTAGTTATCTTAAAGTCAGGTTTTTTTCCCCTCTAGCCCTTGAGTTATTTATTGCTCAGTGTTTCCTGGATTTACGTTTGTTAACTTTGTTTGTTACTTGAATGTAGAACATTACTTGAATGTAAGTATATCTTAATATTTACGCAATTGAAACAAAAATAGAAATTACTCTAAAAAATTTAAAGAATATTAAAATGTATATAATAAAAAGTTAAAAGATATTCTTTATTAACTCCCTTTCCCGTAATCTCACCTCCTTCTTTGTTCTTTGAAATAGATTCCTAAACGCAAGACTGCTCACTGAACCGAAGGACAAATGGACGTGCAGTTTCACGAGGTCGCCAGTTCCCCTCTGTGTGGAGTGAAGCCATTTTGTGTTCTCGCCAAGAATGTGGCACGGTGCTTGTTTTCTCACAGCCTTGCTATGGAGAGATTGTCAAACATTTGGATTTTTGCAATCTGATAGGTAAGAAATGTTATGTTGGTGTAATTTTAATTTTAATTTCTCTTATTCTATACATTGCATTTTTTTCCTATTTTTACAATATATTTAGGGTTTTTTTTCCTCCAAACTCTCTGTTCTTAGCTCCAGGCTACTTTCTTTATAAAGTTTTTGGACTTTTCTTTTTTCATTTCTAGAAACTCTTTATATATTAGCGATATTCATTATTCGTCCCTGACATAAGATTCATTTACTTTTCCTGTTTGTTGTTAATATTTTAGCTTTACTTGTAGTGATTTTTTGCCATAAAAAATCATCTTCATGAAATCAAATTTTCTGATTTTCCCTTTATTACTCTCATATTTAAGACGGAAGTAAGAGTGCCGTGATTATGGAGGAATTCAGTTTATAGAGGAATTTATCCATGTTTTCTTTTCATTTCTTGCACTGTTTTGTTTCTTTTGCATTTAAATTTTTCATCCATTTGGAATGTATCATTTTGCAATGTGAGAAATGGATTCAGTTTTAACTCTTTTCATGTCTATCCAGTTAAACCTTCCAAAAAAGATGACTATGTGAGATGATAGATATGTTCATTTTCTTCACTATTGTAACCATATTACTCTTTATTTGTACCCCATAAATCATATTACAAACCTCATATACACACAATATAATTTATTTGTTTAAAATCCATTTTTTCTCCCACATTTTTGGGATGCTGCTGCTATCATATACTAAGTGGCCATATGCAGTTGAGCAGACTTCTGAGTTTTCTATTCTTGGTTTGTGTGTCTGCTTATGTGCCAATAGCAAATTAACCTCTTTTCTGGAGGCTTTAATGTCTGGTATCTACACCTCTAGCCTTCCCACCAGTACTCTTCTTGTACAGAGACTTCCCGATCACTTTTATTTGCTTTCCTGATCATTCTTGAATTTTGTTTCAATGCAATGAATTTTAAATCAATTTTTCCAGCTTCAAGGAAAAAGAAATATGGTGTATTTTTATTGAGATTATATTAAATTTACAAATTAACTCAGAAATAATTGAAAACTTCATGATGTTGAGTATTCCATTTCAAGAATATTGAATAACTTTCTATCTGCTTAAGTCTACTTTTACTTTTTTATCTTTCAGAAGTACAATCTTATAGTTATTTTCATATAGATGTTTGTACTTCAGGTTATGTTGTGTTATTAGTTTTTGGCAATTGATGGAGTATCTTATCTTCTGTTATAACTTTAAAATGGCTTTTTCTTATATATGAAAGTTGATCATCATTAGACAGTAAGTTTTAAAACTGCTTCTTTACTTTTGTGGATTTTCCAGATATATATTTATGCAAATAGAAATAGTTTTACTTTTTCCTTTCTGATTCTTATGGTTATAATTGATTTCTCTTACTTAATTGAATGAATGCTTCCTCTAACACCGTGCAAACAGTAGTGGGGGTTGTGGACATCCTTGTCTGACCGTCTCACTTTCTCATTTAAGCATCAAGCTATTTTCTACTAAGATGCTAACTCTTATAATGAGGCATACACACAAACACACACATAGGCATTAATAAATTCCCATTTTACTATTTTTTTAACATGAATTGTATTGGTTGAGTGTTGCCAAATAGTTTTTCTGCACCTATAGAGGTCATCATATAATTTTTTTTCCTTAGCTATATTATCCTGATGGAAAATATCAGTGGATTTTCTAAATTTATATTTTTAAACAAACTCCATTTAGTCATGGTGTATTGTTTAAAGGGCCATTAGATTTTCTTTGCTACTATTTTATTTAAGATTTCTTCACATCAACATTAACAAGAAGATTGCTCTTTTATTCTCTCTCTTGTATAACTTGTCATGGCATATAGCCATTAAATAATATGGTATCTCTCTCTCTGAAGAATGTCAGATAGGCTTAGTTCTACAGATGATTACATATTTAATACTATTACTTATTTTAATCTCTCCAGTCATTGTAGTTGTCTGAATCTTGTGAGTCTCATTTTCTGGTAAATTTCCAAGTAAGGGCTATGTAGCAACATTCTCTGCCTTCTTGCATTCACAAACTATTTTATCTGAAAACTTTTGCATAAAAATTAGTTTAGCAGGATTAACACCCATAGTTCACATTTTCTTTCCTTGTGTATCTTAAAGTTTACTTAATTGCCTTGTGATATAAAATGTGTCTGTTAAAATGTTCCTTGTAAGTGACATAATCTCTTTTCTTACTGGACAAAGAATTGCTTTTTTTTTTTTTTTTGAAGTTCAAAAGTTTAACTAGAATATGTTATAGTGTTGTCCATCCTGGATTGACTTTCCCTTGAGTAAGTATATATGTAGCTTCAAATCTTTTTTCTTTTGTTCTTGTTACTTTAGAAAATTTTCTTATAGTTTTTAGTATTTGATTTATTCTGTTGCTTGGGTTTCTTATTTGGGAAAAACTATTATAAGTATGTTGGATCTTCTTTTCCTATCTTCTATATTATTATTTTTTAAAATTCTTTTTATTTCTTTTTAAAATTTCTCTTTGATTTTTCTAATTTCCCTCCTTTCCATCTTGTATTTATCCTAAAGCGTTATAGGTTTTATGTTTAAAGCATTTTATGTTCTTTCCAGTTTAATCTTCATTTCTGAAATGATTTTTCTTGTTATATCACTTTTCAAATCTTTTTTTTTTCCCTTGGAACATATGATTAGAGCTTTTTAAATTCTGATTTATGATGTACTTTCTTATTTTCAATATTTTTCTTAATTTGTTTTAGCATGTTTTGAAATATTACATTACTTTTTATATGTGTTTTTGGGCATTGCTTTATGGCTTGCTTATACTGATGCTATTCTAGCACTTAGTTTCTTTTTACTCATATTCAATTTATATGTGGTCGGACCCATATCTTTTCTGGTTGCCCACTTCTAAGTCAAATAAGTTTTTCTTTGCTATCAAAGAGAGGGTTGGTCCAGAATAAACTTTTCTAGCTTCATTGCTCTTGGAAGACCCTCTTCTATTGTTTTCATGAAATGATTTTAAAAATGGCCTATTTTTGAGATCTGCTTCCTCCCCTTCTATTATTTGGAATTTTTTTCTTTTGTTCCCATTGTCCCCAGACTGCTCAGTTTGGATTCCATTCACAATAGTTTCTCCTCACCGAAGGGCACGTTCCCCTCTGGTTTTGTCTATTGGCTGTGTTCTTTCCAGCCTGTGTTTATCCAACCTGTTGGAGATTTGAGTATTTGCTTATTTGCCGAGCTCCATTGCTTTCCTTCAAATTTCTACTTTCATAGAAACTGATTTTATATGGGCCTTGCAACTATTGGGGATTTTGCTCACTCACCTTTTCACCTAATTTTACAACAAATGTTGCATATATGTGTGTGCACACATATCTGTATCTTTGGTTTTGTTATCCTCGTATCTTTTTCTGGTTTTATATAGCTCTTCAGGAGGTAGAAAAACTACACCATCATGTATTCCCAAATTCTATCTTGTGATTTTTACCTATGGGATTTTTGAATAATACCACCCCCCACCCCATTGTGTTAGGGCTGCTTTATTTGCTAGTTTGTCTCAAGCGGTGGAACAAGGGGTAAGGTCAGGGGGCAGTGAGTGAGGAGGGAAACAGCTTGTTGAAGGAGTTTTTGAAAGAACCAGGACAAAAAGTTGCAAACATTATTAGGACGATGGGAAGTCACAAGAACTAGGGGATAAGTATTGAAATTCCTAGATTTTGCTGCATTTATTTTTTTCAGGTAGCCAGAGAAAGACGGAGGATAAAGGGGGCGGTCAATGAGATTAGGTAGGTATTGTTAATTTCCAGTGCATTCTGCCCAACATTGTATGCCTGCCTTTGTTTCTGAGTAGTTTGAAATAGCTTTTACAACGCCACATGGACAACCTCTGCATAGACCCTGACAAAGGAAGATGGCCCTTGTGAGTCTAGATGGATAAGGGAAAACGTTTTAAAGTTTTTCTTTTCTTAATATTGGCAAGCTAATATTTGAGTAGTATCGCACCTTTTCATGGGAAGAATAGGTGATTCTATTCATTCTCCTCCATCCAATAACACTGGGATAGGAAAAGTCTTTGAACTCTTTTCTCCAGAAAAATGACTTTGTAGTAATCTCTAGCTCACCTTTCTTACCAGGAAAAGTGGGCATTACTGCCCTCTGTTGCATGAAGTAGAATCTCTCAGTCTTTCAGACTAACCTGCGTACGATTACTAATTTTTTAATCCCATTACTAACAGTTAACAAGAACTGTTGTTGTCAGAGAATGATACCATGATGGGCTGCAATTTCCATCTCCCACATATGTGGGCTTACTTAGAGGCATTACTTAGAATGGTTTCCTTAGAGACATTTTAACATTAAATGGCCACTGAAACAGAAAATCAGATGATTGTATCTGCTTTGTTCAGGAAGTGCTTTACAAGTGAGTAACAGACATCATACAATTTACTTTATAATTAGTGGTCTAAGCAGTATCTACACTTGGCTAAAGAGAATGAAGAGTTTGGACTGCAACAAACATAACTTTGGGTTGCGGTTCACAGCTGTGGGCTTCTTTAATGAACGACCTCCTTAAATTATGCTAGTATGTAGGAGAAAAATTAAGTAATTCAGTGAATTTGGAAGTAACACTTAGAAGGTTCTAAATGTATCCTGCTTTATGTTAGAAAGGATCCCAGTTTGCATACGCCTGGCCCCAGTACTAGCTAGCTCCAGCGTTAATTTGTAGGGGGAAATGTACTCAAAATTTAAAACAAAAGAAATTAATTTCAAGCTTTGAATACTTCCATACATGCTAAGAAATACTTATAAAATACATTTTGATATTATATAAAAGGTAAATTGACCAAGGATTGAGAATTTCATTTTATTAATTAAAATATTATTTATTATTTATTAATTTTTAAAATTATATTAATTAACTAAAATTTTTAAAAAATATTGGTTAGTTTTAGAGAACAAGGCTACCACGACTTTAGCTGTATTTGTAAGCAGTTGTTACGTTGTAGGAGATATTATTTGATTTTTGGTGTATATAAATCTGCACATATATTCTTAACACTAATAACCAAAATGCACTTCATGAATTTCAGAAAGAACAACAACAAAAACTAAACTAAATGTGAGCTTATTCAAACTCAGATTTCTTGATAATTTGAACACTAAGTGGTCAAGTGCCCATATATTAAAAATGATTTCATTAGCAGTTTCAATGAAATTAGCTAGTCCCCTGTTTTCACATATTTATCACTGTCTTGAATTTATTAAAGGTGCTGTGATTCCAAGTGACTATTATAATAATTTACTGAGCAAATTGAACAAATCAAATTAAATTATGGACAAATTAAGTTAGTAACAGAACAACTTGATGATTGCTAGATCACTTTATGTTTGATTGTCCCTTCCTTTTTCTTTGATCTGCAATGATTTTATTTTTCTATCATGTACTCATGTGTTTTATTGTTTCCAGCTTTCACTAACTAGGTACTTTTATAAAATGTAGAAATGGCCTTTTCTTCTGGGAGAAATTGCTTGTATTCTTTGTTTTCTTTTTCAGGGACCCAGTGGAATCTTGACTATCACGTTCAGACTCAGTTGTCTAAGTCCAAATTTAGCCACAAGTCACACACAGAGGGAAGGTGAGGAAATTAATATCATTAACACAGACTCGGAAGTAAACGATGATAGAAAGAATTAAGTAATGTTTTCAAGCGAACATATAACACAACTCCCCCATACAGAGACTGCTGTATGTCTTTTGTACAGAAATGGTACTTTTTTCCTAAATGTTTGATGCACTGCGTCTATAAATCCACCTATTATGAGCTGAATTGCGCCCCCTGCACCTCTGTCAAATTCATATGCTGCAACCCTAACTCCTAGTATCTCAGAATGTAACCACAGTTGGAGATAAAGGTCTTTAAAGAGGTAATTAAGTTAAAATGAGGCCTTTAGGGTACACCCTAATCCGATATGACTGGTATTGTTACAAGAAGAGAAAATTCGAATGCAGACCAAGGGACAATGGTCATCTGCAAGACAAGGAGGGAGGCCTCAGAAGAAACCAAATCCACTGACACCTTGATTTTGGACTCCAGAATGGTGAGGAAATAAATTTCTGTTGTTTAAGCAAACAAATCTGTAGTGTTTTGTTATGGCAGACCTAGAAATCTAATATATCACCTTATAGCAGAAGGCCGTTTTAAGTTTTCTGCCATACGATCATTTAGTCCCAAGAGTTTTACTACATTAGGCAAAGCTGCAATACATGTACTCATGTACTCATGTTTTTTATGTTATTTGTAGCTCTTTACCAAGTGTTTATCTTTGTTCCTTCAAAGAAATTTGTGTTGGGCCCTGCTGCAGGGATGCAAAGCCACCTCCAACCTTTTCTGATGTGTTCCCCTTTTCTTATGTGCCCTCCGCAGTACTAGCGTAACTGGCATCTGTAACTGCAAATGAGGACCTGCTGTTCTGCAAGCTGCTCTTTGCTCGGTATTATTTTGATATTGGATCGTACATTCGTGTTTTAAAGGTATGAACTGTGGGAGATAAATAAGAGATAATACATGTAAAGTATTCAACAAACCTGGCACATAGCAAGCATTCCATAAATTTGATTATTATTTTTATTATTGCTCGATATTCCAAGCCAGTTACCTATAAAATTCCTGAAGCTGATTGCAGTTTAGTACTTTGACTTTCTCTTACCCCAAACTATTTTTGAGCTTAGGTATTATAACCTATTCCTAGAGTATCAAAATTGGGATCTACTACAAATTAATCTCCCAAAGATAAATTAAACACATTTTACATTTTTTGTTACCAAGCCCAGTTATGCTTCAAACACAGATTTTGAATTGCCACTTGGGAACCTATTTTCTTATTTTTTGCAAATAGCTTTCCCATTATTTTTAATGTGTATCACAATTTATTTTATGTGTGGTATGAGTATAGTTAGGTTCAGGTAACTGACCAGGGATAAATACATTGTACCATGACTTGACTATCTACCCTTCCATTTTTTAATATTCACTACTTCAAATGATCAAATTATTTCTGACTGAATGAATTACCATATTTTCAATAGTTTCCCCTTTTGAGTAATGTTCATTTTGGAAATAATCTGTAATAATAACAGGGAAGAAAGCAATCCATCCTGTTGTTGGCAGTTTGAAGGCTCCCAGAGCATTTTGTTCAACTCACTGTGGCTTCTAAATCTGAGCAGAGTGGCTTAAAACCAATCAGCCAAAAAACACAATCCTTCCAAATAAAAACAATAAAAAAAAAACAGGCACTTAAAAGTTAATGTTGCTGTATCCCTTTCCTCTGAGGTCTTATTAAAAATACTATAGCTCTCAACTTCCTTGTGAGACCTCTGCAGAACCTTAGAGATCTAAGGAACAAAGTCAGGAAACCACTGCTGGTCCAGACCATCTAAAAGTTGTTTGTTTTTTTTTTTTTGCTCATCAAGATGAGATTTCTTGCAATTGACCCCCACTCAAAAATTAAACCTATTTCTCTTTCATTGCCAAGTATTACTTGTTACTTTAGTACTATTTCCAAAGATGAACCTTGAAACAGCCTGCCAGAACTCAACAGTGAGAAAATACCAAGAAGGATATGTGTATAGAACCAACAGAAATTGCGTATCATAAAGGGAAAGGTTTGGTATCAAACATTTGGTGATTGTTTCTAATTCCAGCTCCACCTCCACACACAAGAATCAGTAGAAGTTTATCTGCCTGAGTTTTAGATTATGTTACTTGAATTTTATTTTTATGCCTTGAGTTCAGGCTCAAGGGGGGAGATCTCTTCAGCAATCCTCTTGCATTTAGTTGGCAGGTAAAGTATTGAGAAGATGCCTGATTTATCAAGGTTCAAAGAAGAAGCCATTGACAGAGCAATTCTTATGTTTCCGATTGATTTACTGTGAAAGCCCCTGAACCATCTCACTTGTGCATGTTTGTGTCAAGCACGGCTAGTGACTCAAATGTAAGTGACAAGGTATTTTCTCATTGCTAGTCCTGTTGTCTATGACTGCGGTCCCCAACCCCAGGGCCTGTTAGAGCTCCGCTGCCACCGTTCTCCCTCTCCCAAAACACCCCTGTCCGCGGAAAAACTGTCTTCCGTGAAACTCAGGAAAGAGGCAGGGCACACAGCATGAGGTGAGCCGAGGGCAAGCGAGGGAAGCTCCACCTGTATGGAGAGCTGCTTCTCATCGCCTGCGTCGCCACAGGAGCTCTGCCCTCCTCCCCCGTGGAAAAACTGTCTTTGTGACACTGGTCCCTGCTGCCAAACAGGTTGGAGACCACTGGCTATGAGAGCTCAGCAGGATGGAGTTAACAACTGAAACCAACACAGGGATCAAATAGGAGATGCTGTTTTTCATATCTGGTATGGAAATTGTTCCCATCAAGAAACAGAAAAGATTTCACAATACCAGTGCTGGCTTACATTTGTTACAAATTATTTAAAATGTAATTGACAGCAGCAGATGATACTGTTGTTCTTTAGGCAGAGTGAGAAACATAAAACTCTTAAGCGATAAAACCCAAAGTGGGAGTAGCACCAGAATACAGAACAAGGTAGCTTGGTTTACTATAGAGAGAGGAAAGCCACATAACCTTGTTTTCTGGATCCTTAACATTCATCAGGATTCAGCCATGTTATGAAGATCTTTCACGTCTATTCTGTGTGTGCAAGATGATTTGGGGTCCTATGAGACCTACTAGAAAGTAATCTCCCTTCCCAAACTCGCCATAATAAAATACTGCTATTCTTATTGACCTAAAGTGACCACCACTGGGATCATTTCTTTGGGCTCCACCACAAATATAGGAATATTGTCGCTATGTACACTATTAAAAGGTCCGTGTAAACTCTGGGGAAAGGAAAGCGCTCTGAGGGATATCTTTAATCCTTTTTATTCCCGTAGACACTTGAATTCAAGGCAGCTCGGAAGTTGCAGGTATCCTGGGAGAGACTAAACTCTGAGACTGGCAGCATTCAGCAGTGGGTGAAAACAGAGGAAGACTCAGAGAGGAGCTAGAGGCAGATTTCAGTGAGCCAAGGCCTCGACGGTGGGCTACAAGCCTTTAGGGCCGAGGCCCCCACTCACTCACCTCTGTGTCCTCAAGGTCCCACACTTAATTAATGTGCAACAAGTGCATGAACAACCGCTGAACAGACTGACCTGGGAGTATTCGCTAACGCAGGGGGAGATAACGGGGTGAAAAATATTAAGTTGCAGCAGACAGGAATAAGGTGACAAGCTGCACACTTATCTCACCTTCAGGGTTAATATTCAGAAGGAAGCCAGGATCCAGAAACAACTGCTGAGAAAGCTTTGGCTTTCTATAGAACCGAAATGACCCCACAGCTAGAGGGGCAAAGAGAAGAGGCCATGTACGGCCGGAGGCAATAGCGTTCGAAGAGGTACCTTCTTCCGAACAAGGGGGTCCTATCCCTGCTTCTGCACAGTCTTGATTTTATATGTTTACTCTCTAATCCTGTTATTACAAATGGCGTAAAATCTGTTTTTCTAAGTAAAATAGGAGGCTTGTGTCTTTATAGTTAGGAAAACACACAGGGCAAAAACACATGTAGGATTATGACGGTAATCCAAAGGATTATGTTTATTTGCAGTTAGTTGAGTTTGTGTATGCATATCTACTTGTCTGCATGTGGGTCATGTGTGTCTATTTCTGTCTGTCAGACAATTTGACAGGAAGCATTAGGGTCATGAATGAAATTAGTTTTTGCCTCCTTTTTAGCCTAAAGTGTAGTTGTGTGAGCATTAGCATTTGATTCCATATGTGTGATTTTGTTTTCTATGGGAGAATGTTTGTGCAAGTACATTTTATCTGAACTTTGATTTAACTGTACTTGGAAAAGTTTGCTTTTGGAGCCTGTGTGGGGGTGTGCGAGCCTCTGAGAGAATCTCTTTATGACGGTACTCAGAGCAGATAGTAAATGCTCTGTGTCCGACATTTCTTTTTAGCAGCACAGATGAGTAAAGTTACACCTGTGTATGTGGGATGTTATTTTGACTAGAGATAAAAAAGAAGGAAGAGACAGAAATAGGCAGAGCATCTGCAAATTTTCTCTTGGTTCATTTGAGTTTGTCCTTCATCATGTGGACAAATCTATATCCTTCCAAGTGGCTGTAGAGTGATTTTTTGCCTACATACTTAGCTATATTGTGTCTTTTCCTTTTGTTCTAAAATGTTCTTCAAAAATATCTGAACCAGTAGATTCTAACTTAATTTTCTCCCTTTCTGTAATGCTTCCTGATTGGCAAATCAGGAAGAAGGCAAAAGGTACACCCTTTTGTAAAGTGTAGGCTCTGAATCCCAAGTACTTATTTGTAGAGTGCAGGTCAGTTTCCTTGCCTTCTACTAGTGTCTGAAATGACCCGCTTAACCTAACAAACTTACAAATTTATTACTGGGCATAAATATATAAATTGTATACGTGTATGTATAGGTTTATATATGTATATGTATGATGTGTATATAATGTATATATGTATTTATATATAAACTTTACATATATATAACTATATATAAATTTATATATATACACACACCTCTTTTGTGGCAAGTACATTTAACATGAGCTCTACCCTCCTAATACATTTTTAAGTGTATAATACATTATTGTTGACTATAGGTACAATGTTGTACAGCAGATCTCTAGAGCTTATTAATCTTGCTTAACTAAAACTTTTTGCCCATTGGTATAGTAACTTCCATTCTCCCCTCCTTCCAGCTCCTGGTAACCACCATTCCACTCTTTGATTCTATAAATTCAACTATTTTAGGTACCTCATATAAGTGGAATCATGCAGTATTGATCTTTCTATGATGATTTCACTTAGCATGATGTCCTCAAGGGTTATCCATGTTGTTATTCTTGAGCATAGTTTTTTTTAAATAAAATAAACGTTAAAATGTGAAAAAAATCTGACCAGGCGTGGCAGCTCATGCCTCTAATCCCAGTACTTTCAGAGGAGGACGCCAGAAGATCTCTTGAGGCCAAGAGTTTGAGACCAGCCTGGACAAGATAGTGAGACCCTGTCTCGAAAAAAAAAAAAACAACAAAAAGCTCTATCCCAAGGAAGCACAATGGAATCCAAAGATAAAACATGCCAGAAGGTTCATTAAGCTTTAATCCCTGTTTGGTTGTGTCTTAAAAACAAGAACTTGGTGAAAATGAAGAATTTGAGGCCAGACAGATTCACACAGATCAGGACAGAGAAATTTGTAAAACTGGAGCTGTCTGGGAAGGACCAGCTCCAAATACACCCTGTAGAACTCAGCATTGTTAGGAGGAAAATAAAGGAGTCACTAACGTTCTCACTCAGCTACAAGTTAAACTTGTGCCCCCAGACATGCCGGTGTGTGCCAGGATCGGGTGTGAAAGCTGAGGAACCTAGGTCCGAAATTTAAAGAGGACACTGTAGTATCCTCGTCTTGCTGCTAGCCGTCACTGTCTAACCCCGAGTTGTGGCTTAACGCTTCTGTTTCTCCGCTCGGGGACATTAGTGCCTTCGAGAGAGACATGCAACAACTTGCCAACAACCCCTTACTTTGGAAGTCGCGCTTGGCGGTCAAACCTCACCAAACCCAGCGCTCGCCAGGACCGTTCGTCCCTGCGGCGCTTCCGCGCTGCGCCCAGCAACTGCCACGGGCGCCCCCAAGCGCCCGCGCTTCCCGGTCCCTCGCGGAGCCGGCTGGGACCTTCGCAAAAGCGAACCCGCCCTGGGAAGCCGCGGGGACTGACAGGAAAGGCTACCCTTGCGATTCCCAGGGGCTAGGCGACAGGAAACCGAGGGAGGCAGGACCTCCAAGGCTCTCTGCCCCCGCTCGTTCCAGCCTGGGATTTCCTCTTTGCAAAGAGGGCAGTGGCGTGGCGCGACGCTCAGTCAGCTGCGAGGTCCAAACCCCTGAAGCACACCCGGGGTCCCCCCTTGCTCCCAGACCCTCAGCGACGCAGACGCTCTGTGTGTGGGGGTCGGGGTGGAGAGGGAGGGGGATAAAAAGACCCAGACGCCTCCGGAGGGGAGAATAGGCTCGCCTTCTCCCTTCTTTGGCCTCTTCTCTCCTTCCACAGCCTCCATCCGCACCCACCGGGCACCCCCAGGCGCACCTGCCTGCGCCAGCTGCGCGCACTCACGGGGGGCGCGGGCTAAGCCTCCACCCGAACGCACGCGGCCCGCGATCCCGAGGCGCAGGCGCTCGCTTTTCTCGGGCTTCCATGGGGCTCTTCCCGCTTTCCCAGCGGAGTCAGGGGCTGGGGAGGGGCGCCAAGGTCACGACGCGTGGGGCGGCTTGCCCCTCCATGTCCACACGTGCCCCCTCCTGTTTCGAAAGGTCCCTCCACCCGCTCGAGCTGTTGTCAGGAATTAGGAGCCCCCAGTCTCCCCGGGGGGTGAACCCCACTGTTCCATTAGTTGCGGGGTAGGAGGAATGGGAGGGCGAGCAGCGGGGGCAGCCGCAGAGGAGCCGCGGCAGGGAAGGGAGGAGGGGCAGGAGCGCGGGGGTGAGAGAAGCGTTTTCCCTCTTTGTCAATTGGGGGCGGAGGGAAAAAACCCACTGTGGGCAGCTATAAAAAGCAAAGAGGGCGGGGGAGAGAGCAGAGAGCGCGGGAGCTCGCGCGGGGCGCAGTCCGCTCCCGGGCACAGCTGCGTCGCTGGCAGCGGCTGGTCGTCCCGTGTGACGCTTTGGGGCAACTGACTGATTGCGCGCGTGGGGGCTCGGACCCGGGGGCAGCGCCTGATTCCTCATTACAGCGCCTGCTACCTTGAAACGGAACACGTGTGTCCTGCAGAGGCGGAATCGCAGGGGGTAGAAAAGGAGAGGGGAGAAAAGCAGCTGAGTCCGGCGGAGAAGACACCGGTGCGGACCCTAACCAATTAGGAGGACCGACCCGCGGAGGTCTCGGCCGCACCACTGCGGTTCCGGCAGGCAGCGGCTGGAGCGGTGCGACCCGCGGGGCTGGGTCTTCTTGCACCTCGAGTCACGCCTCCTGGGCGAGAGGCGCCGCGCCTTTGACCGCTGCCAGTTCCTGCAGAACTTTCTGCCCCGTGGAGAAGCGGCTCTCGCTCGGGTCGCGCAAGCTTCTGGCCCGAGGCGTAAGACTGAGTTCGCACGACCCTGGGGTTTAGAACCAGGAAGGGTTGAGGGAACAGAGTCTGCGTGCCCCCCGCTCCCCAAGCGAGGGGCCCCGTGTTGGGGTCCTCCCTCCCCTTGCATTCGCACCCTCCGGGCCGTGCGCCACCCCAGGGACTCCTCGCCGGGAGATGGCCGCGTGGATGCGGGGCAAGGATCCGTCCCGCTGCCTGCTCCTCCTGGCCGCGGTGCTGATGGTGGAGAGCGCACAGATCGGCAGCCCGCGGGCCAAGCTCAACTCCATCAAGTCCTCTCTGGGCGTGGAAACGCCTGCCCAGGCCGCCAACCGATCTACTGGCGCATACCAAGGACTGGCTTTCGGCGGCAGCAAGAAGGGCAAACACCTGGGGCAGGTAGGAAACATTCCCCTCCCCCACCCCAATGTACTCTTCAGCCAGGAGCTGTGGGGTCCCGCGCTCTCGCGCCCGCGGTTTGCCGGTGCGCCCCACAACTTTTGGAGAGCGGCCCCAGGAGTGGCGCGCGGGGGGTTGGTGCGCGGTTCCCTGCGGCGGGGGCTGCGCGGGCGGGTGTGCGGGTCGCCGCCGGTCCTGCGCTGCACGGAGCGAGCGGACTGGGGATCTCTCTCACCTCTGCTTGGGGACGTGGGCACGTACCCAGCTTAGGTGCGTTCCTGTGGGAAGAGTGGCCAGAATGGTCCTTCCGTTTAACACAGTGATGAATATGTTAATAGCGGCTGACACATGACTACTATTACGTGCCAGGCACGATGCTAGGTGCTTTACATGTCCATCGTTCTGTCTGCACGAGTCTGCGAGCCAGGCGCGGTTGCGTTCCGGTTCTGGAAACGCAGCAACCGAGGCACGGAGAGATCGGCGATACGGCCGAGGCGCACAGCGTGCGTGGGTGGCGGAGCCGTGGACAGTTGGGTCCGGGTCCCGGGGCTTAACCATTGCAGTTTGCAACCTGGAGGGAGGATTGACGCCTTTTCAGCGTCTCCTTCCCTCTCAGCCGCTGTCTCCCTTCAGAGAAGTGAGGTCGCAGGTGGGGAACGGCTCCGGCAGACACGCACTTGTCACGTAGGGTTGTGAGTACACCGCCTGTGAGAAGCAAAGTGACGAGGCGCAATGACAGCGTACCAGGTGCCCGAGAGACAGAGCAAGGACGCCGCAGGCGTCTTTAAGAGCGGGAACTTCCCACAGGCGTCTGTGTCACACAGACAGTGACAGTCGCTTGTGAACAGTTACGCAAATAGACACGCAGAGGCACGAGCGCGCAGCGGCCAGGAGAGGGGGCTCTGCGGGCGCCGGGACTCGGGACAGCCCCGCTCCGCTTCTTTGCGGGGAGCCCAAACTGAAAGGCGCACCGCACACGCCAGTGTCGCCGCCCGCGCCCCGCAGGTCCCCACAGAGCCGCGTGTCCCGGGTCGCTCTGGGGAGACTGCGCTGCAGCTCCCGCGCCCTGAGCGTCCTCGCCGCCCGGCTCCCGGCGCAGGCGACAGGGCGCAGGGTGGCAGCGAGGCCGGCCCGGGGTGGACAAGAGAGGTCTCTGGCCGGAGCCCTACCGCCCTCTCACGGGGGCGGACACTGCTGGTTTTGCGGTTTTGCTAGTTTTGCGGTTCCAGAACGCTTCCCCGCACTTTGAAATGTCAATATTTCAGCTGTCTTTTCAAAGGATTACAGGGTCTGCAATCCAAGAATTTTTTTTAAAGTCTCAAGGAAAATGAGACACCAGACCTCCACGTGCATACATCGCTAACCGTGGCACACCCGCACACACGTGCACGCGCCTACCTCATCACTCTCGTTCCCTTTCCTCTCCCCGGGGCGGGGGGGACCCTGGCATTCCCCGGAGCGATGGGCCTAAGGGATGCTCCAGTCCAAATCATAGGACTTCCCTGATGCCACTGACTTCAGAGTCCAGACTCTCAGTTTAGGAGAGCTTACCGTGCAGTTCCGCCAAGGACACAGGGACGGACTCAGAGATCTTCTGAGATTCCTGTCCATTCCAATCCTTGTGTATTTGGGGATCTTTGTAAAGCACTTTTTATCTCTGTCACAACACTGGGCCCCGACCCCTGATGTTCCTCTGTCAATAATCAGTTATGTAAGCACTACCACTAGCCAGTGTCACCCCGAGTAGGCTGCGGGAGGGATCTCTGAACCTAGCTGACTCTGTATGTTGGGATATTGTATCTGTATATAAATGGGCAGAGCATGTGCTTACTTCGCCACCCCTCCAAACATCTACTTCGTTATGCGTCCTAACGAGTCTGCCACTTGCGTATCCGCAATTCGAGGATTTATTTTACAAATGAGTTTCTGATATGCCCTCCATAAGTTAGCAGGTCTATGGAATCTGTTTCATTGTATTTACTGACCTGGAATGCCAGATGGTTAAAATTTGATGATAGGCTTGTGAGGAAATTGTAACACGTTGGCGATAACAGTAAAACAAAACAAATGTTGGGTTGAATAGCAGGATAGTTGGCAAATGGGATAATTTTATTTTGTAGATGCTGCCTTTCACTTGTGTAGCAGATGATCTAAAAATGTGTGTTGTTGTGGAGAAACTAATAGAAAAATCTCTTTGGAGTAGAAAAAGGAATTCTTTGGACGCTGAGGAGTCTCTTTATCTTTTTCTCTTTATCTTCTTAATTCTACTAGTCATGTGGCCACCGCCAAGATTCTTAATACTCTTATTTTCAGAAATGGAATGGAAATTAGCAATGTTATTCAAGGGAGGATGTTACTTCATAGAGAAGATCTCTAGAATTGAAATGTAGCTGAGCTGAATTTTTATCCATCATAGTAGCAAAATATGATTGCGAAGACTGAGGGTAAAGTGCCAGCTGGTCATGCTAAGCAGTTAGATAGTGTCCCCTGAAGCCTGGTAGTTTGATTCCCCCCATTCTCTCTGTCCTTGATTGACAGCGTTGAAATATATGCCTTTCAGGGACACAGGAGCAAGAAACTGTAGGATGCAACTTCAAGAAGGCGGATTAGAAGCTTAGTCTTTGGTCTTCTTTTTCTTAAATGGAAATTGAGCATTTGTCTATTTTAATTTTTCAGGATAGAGAATTAAAATGAAAATTTTATTACCATTGCAGAAGAAGTTCTTGGAGAGATTTAATAATTCATTAACCTACAAAAGTAAAAATGAGACTAAATGTGTTCCGAGATTGTCTTGAGGTTTGCCTGATTTCGCATGCAGAGAAACGTTCTTATTTATAGGAATTCTACTTGTTCCATAGGCAAGGTGTCTTGTTGATAATATCACTCCTAGAAAATGTGCCCTTAAATTTTAGGAGAGATTTAGAAGACCCACAGAGAAAATGCGCTATTCTACAGAGGTCTTACAATTCTCATTTTTAGGTTTGATTCCAAAGATGGGTTATGATGGAGACTGGCATAGAAAAGTGAGAGTGGTGGTATTCAGGTGATTGATACAGAATTAGCGAAAATGATTTTGCTGAGTTATTCACCGCAGTATTTTAATTTGCCTTTCCGTTTGCAGTTATTACTAATGGGTTCAAAAAAGTAGTGTGTGTATGTAGTGTATATGTATATGGGGTTCATTAAGTTGCAGGACTCTTGCTAATAATGTATAAATATTTATATATTTAAATATTTATATATTTCAATTCCTGAGGAGACTATTTCAAATGTTCTAAATCAAAAGTAATTTCAAAACAAATCTTCAATATCATGTGGATAAACATATTTTTATTAAATATCAAAATATTTAATGAAATATTTTGCTCTATATCCATCTCTGGAGTTTGTTATTGACTTTCATGAAACACGTTCAAAACAAATTTAAAAATTCAAGCAATTAAGAAAACAACTTTGCAATTCGCAATTTTTTGTGTGTGAAGGAAAAACCTTTTGGATTTGTGTTTGTAATTACTTATTTTCTTCACTCCTTTGGCTTTTTGAGACTAGCAGATGAATTTAATTTGGATTCTATCTGTAGCATTTTGAAATTCTTTAGAAGTGGTGAGTAGAACAGTGACAAATAAATTATATTTACGTAGATAAGCTTCCTGGAATGTGTTTCTAAAAAGAAGCTGAAACTGGTTTAAGGTAAATTCAGATTCCATGATTTTCTAATAGAACTTGAACACTGGAAGGACAATGGTTTGGATGAAGTTATGTGGTGAGAAAAGAATTTTTGACATTCATTGAAACAAAAACTTGCAGGAGTTGGTTAGAGAGCACGAGTATTTGTAGATTACATTTGTAGATTGCATTTTCTGTGGTATCTATTTGTACACACATTCGTGAAAGCGCGCACTGAAATAAACTATATACTCTATTTTCTGTAGGTGGCCTTTTCACTTTGTGAAATTATTCATGCCTTTTTTTTCTCTAACCTCAGCCCAACTTTCTCCTGCTAGAGGGTAAATAATCTGCTAGCCTCTCTGTACATCAGCTGACACTAAACATAAGAGGGAAAACAATTTTTAAGATCAAATTTTCCAAAATAATAGAAAAGACTTTGAAACAATCTACGTTAAAGTTCCTGTTCTTTCAGTATGAATTACAGAGAATTGATAGTTGATACAAGTGGAAGGTTACATCATGAATAGCAAGAAAAATATTTTAATGGTAATCTAAACATGCACATCTATTATTTTATTTTTGTGCTATACTAGAGAGAGCAAGAGGACAGGTTTCTTAAACTCACTCCAGCTGCGACTCTGACCCTCTCATAGTGTTCTGCAGAATTCCCCTCTGATACCAGTTTTCACCCCCTCCTCTCCTTTCCAGGATGTTTCAAATCTTACAGTTTTTAACGTGGGTAAGGCCATATCATAGTATATTGTGTTCTAGGACAATGTTGGTGCTTCCTCTTTTTTTCCTTATACTATCATTTTAAATGTACATTAAAATAATCTGTTAAGTTTTAGAGAAAATGTATAATCCTTAATATATTTACCATTTTAGATTCATTCTCTTAAAGCTGTTCATTCTTTGATATTGAGGTAACACCAAAATGAATTATAATTTTATTTTTGCACGTGATTTTCTGACAGCCCATTAGAGTTGTTTTATTTCATTATACCTCACCTCTAGTCTCTTATACTCATCTATAAAAAGAAGATAAACCTGCTTCCCGTTATTTATCTGATCATCGAAAAGATTTATATTATATATTTGTGTCTGCCTGAGCCTCTTTTTTTAAAAAAGAACCTCTGCCTGTCTTTTTTTAAAAATCAGAGGCAAAGATCAAAAGAAAATAAGATTAATAATAATTAATAGATTGATTTTGGCATTGGGTAGCATTGCTTTAAGATTACATAGAAAGATAAAATATGGAATGCATAACAAATTGAGGTTTACTGTTTAAGCAGAAGTCAATTTTCTCTTCCTCCTATGTCCACTTTTGCTGAGAATGAGAGCAGAATGACATATTTTCCTGTAATTGTTGGTTCTGTTAGGACAAATATAAACCATTTTCTTAGATCACTAATATAACATTTGAGAGGTATTTTTTCCTTTTCTTTGTAATGGTAAATTGAATTAGAGGAACTTTTAAGGCAGAGAGATTTCAATGTCATGTCTAAATTGTAGTATTTTAACCCAAGTAATTAGTTTATGTAGCACTAAGAACAGAATCGCTACTCTTAACACGTACTCCACAACCACTGAACTGGTACAACAGATTGTATATGTGGGATCTTAATAGTATTTTAGATGTATTTATGGGCTCCAAATAACGAGTGCAGAAATAAATCAGTAACAACACAAAAGTCCTTTTTTTAAAAAGTCTCTTATCCCTCCCTCGTAGTCATATGAAAGGGACAAGTACATCAAGTATCCTTCTAAATATTTTGCAGTATCTAATTCAAAACAAATAAAACAGTCTAAAACAAAAAATAAATCTAAACCACAATTTTTAAAAATCAATGAGCGAATAATACATTAAGTGCCAAAACAAATCAGAGCGTCACGATTCAGGGAAGTGACTTCTCAAGGCAGATCTGTCCAAACCTTTCCTAAGAGACGTCAGCTCGCCACGTTATGCTTTTCTGTGTGCAGTGAGAATGTTCTTTCTTCAGGGCACTAGAAGAAGTGAGTGGCCTTGAGATGTTATTTCTTAAACTGGCTTGCAAGTAGTGATGGCGCACGTTAGGGTATAGTAAGTGGTGCCATTGGTTGATATTCACTCTGTCGGGCACAAAACCAAATGCTCCACTTGCATTAACTCTTGATTCTCTAGGCAGCCCTTCGAAGCAAACCCTCGTATCATCCTTATATTATAAATGATGACCATCTGATAAATAATAAAGACATTAATTTTCCTGAGACACAGAGAGGTTATGCAATTTGTACAAGTCATACAGCAGTAAGTGAAGAAAGATAAAGTCCAAACCTAAGCAATCAAATTGTTAGAACCTATATACTTAACCAGCAGACCGTGTTGCTACAACATACTATGCTTATCCTGGATTTAAGAGAGAACATGCACTTTTCTTTTACTCTTCCCTATTATATTGTGTAATGACATGGGAATAACCCTAGCTCCATTAAAAGCCACAACAAAACCCAGACCCCCTGTTCCTGCCAGCCACAACTCTGAGCAGCCCAAAGCATGTCGGTACTTCGTGGATACCCAGGCAGGCACCATAGCAGTACAGCAGTTTCATCCCCGCCTGGACTTGCTTCCCTGCCATGGGGCTTCCCTGTCAGCGAGGAAACACACACACAACACATGCACATACATACGTACGCACGCACACATACACACACCCCATTCTTGTACTCTTTCCCATTAAGTTGTGGTGTTGCCCTACGCAGAAGGGGGTCTCACTGCATAAAGCCTATTTTCTCTTTTCTCATACCAGCAAGCACACGTTGCCCTGGACCCATCTCCCTGAATCCGAGTGCTGCCTGTGCTTACGGACAGCCAGGAGGCACAGGCCTTCTCCATCGCTTCTCATCAATGGCTCAAAGTTGGTTCAAGTGGCATCACTTACACTGTGATTAGATAGGGGAAAATTGCCTAGGCTTAGAGCCTGCTTTTGCTTTTGCTTTTTCCTTACTTTTGACCCCTCCTAACCGCCTGACAGAGAATCAGATGATCTGTATCAGCGTTACAGCACGACAGTTTCCCAGCAGGTTTTAAATTCCAGCTCACCACTGACTAGCTTAATGTCTTTGGAAACAACCGTCTCTCTAAATCCTTTTATTATGTCTGTGAAATTGGGATAACAATAATAGCAACCACAATAGCAATAGTACTTAACTCACTGGCAATAGTGAGGATCACATGAGATAACATACGTGAAAAACTTTGAAAAGTGTGCCTAGTCATTGTGCCGATGTCGTTATTACCACTGCCGTTACAGAAATAAGTAAAGTCAAGTGCTCTTGCACCAAGTAAGAAGTGGCTGCTTAATCTTCTCCAACAAGTTGGGCAGGGGGGAGGGTAACTAAACTAACACATATGATGTAGATGAAGGAAACAAATGAACTTAATTACCCCAAGGCTAAGAATCGTAAAACAAACCAGAACAAAATAAACACACACACGTACCGTCACGTTTCTCATATTGAATGGTGACATTAAGAGGGATGGCAAGTCACTGTTGTCTTGTGGAAAATGAGCAAATTAACACACAATTGAGTAATTGGTGAAGTCATGGAAAGGACGCAGAAGCCAGGCTGTACCAGACGTTACAATATAATCGCAACGAGTAGAGGTCTTAACAACCAAGGCAGTATTAGTTATTTAACCACAGGAACCAAAATAATTGATCAACATGTCAGAGTCTGCTGCCATTAATTTGATATTTTGCAAAGTGACGTAGCCCCTGCACAGACAAGATCCTTAATACTCTCTGCACAGTGCATAGGCCCAGATAGCTTGCTGGAATTTGGAAGGCTGACAACCCTCTTTGCGCATCAGCTGTCTCTTCCAGGACTCGGAAATTGGGCTCTCGGTATTTTCATCCCATTCCCTTTACTTTCTTTTTTTTCCCCCATTTTGAGTTATATTTTCATGATTCAAGCAAATTGGAAATATTTTAATAATGTTAAATGGAGAGTGAAAATCATCTCATGGAAGCATGCAATAATTTTTTTTCAACATATATTAGATGCAAACTTTTTGCCAGTGTTTCTATCGGGTAACAGACTGAAAAACTTCATCCAAATGGGAGGGGAGAGGGAAGAATTATCATTTTAAAATCACTTGAAATTACAGTTGCATGCAGATAATGGTTTTCATTTGCTTCTTTAATATTATGCTATTTCCGTTTTCTTCTCTGGCTCATTCCTCTTTATTTTCTCCATTGAATCCTCTGCAACTATCTTCCTACAGACATGGCATTTCCTCAAGCTCTCTCCACAGCCCTCCTTTCTTTCTGTTCCACTTTCTCTCCTTTATTGATATAATTTTCCTTCTTCGAAATCATTTGCCATATATGCATAGATCTACCTTTATCTTTATAAACTTTTAAGCCCCATTTCTTGCTCAACTGTTTTGGAAATCCTGCCAGAAACAATAGCAGCAGCAGCAACAACAAAAAGCCTCTATAATAAAAATTAAACGTTTTATCTCTAACCTCAAATTGTCAGGAGTCAGGCAACCCAGGCTGTATGATTTCTGATAGCTATCCAAAGAGCCTGTAGACTGACGCAGGCTATAGGAACAAAGTCTGATTGCCCCAAATTGTCCCAGGCTCTGGACTGTTTCTCCACTTACTGGTGATGAATGAAGGCTGTGTAGGTTCTCATGAAAACAGGTTCTTTTTGTTTCTTTAATCCTACTTATTTGAAGGCTTAGGGTTTAAATGGCCTTCAATTTTTTTCTCTGTGGCGGATCTATTGTTAGAGGAACTCGTGTGATTAGAATGTGCAGGTAACTATGATTTAAGCTCAAAATGTTACATATTATAATACGTACATGCATATTTTAAACAGTAGATAATATTTACCTTCATATCTTGAACTGTGTACTAAAGAGTATTTTTTTTGCTAGTTGCTATTTTATAAATGATTATATATTGATTTTCAGTGTGAAACTCCCTTGATATTTATTTTCAATCTGATAGACTCTTTAAAATGCTTGAATATTTAATAACCAAGTAAGAGGATTCTTCGAATGTGCTTAACGGTTGTTATTCAAGATAGAGAGCTTTATACAAAGGGCCAGGAGAAACTTTTATTATCTGAAAGTTTTAAGAAGTTATACAACAGACTAAAATAGAACACAGACTTGGGAGACACATCGGATTTTACCTAATTTCACTTGTTCATTTCACACATGAGGGAACCACACTGGGAGATGTTTCATGATCTGCCCAATGTACTACATGCAGCCAGTGCCTGTAAAATAGAAATTCTTGGCCTTTCAGACAATCAAAAGCAATGCTTCCTATTAAACAAACTCTGTGGAAGAATTAAGTTCAGTTGCCTTGAGTTGATTAAAAAGCTGGTGGGAGATAAATTATATGTAGAGCTCTTTTTCAGCTCTAAATTCGTGTATGTCAAAATATATTATCAAAGATTACAATGTCATGACAACAGCAGTGTCAGTGGGTTTTAAATAAAATTAAAGAAGTGGCTTGGACTGTATTGTCTTTGCTCACTTTTTCAGCCCCGATAACTTCAAGGATGTGATTAGCAGGAAGGCTAGCTGGACAGGAATGGCAGGAGCACACAGGAGGAGGGACAAAGTGGCGTGGCAGGCTGCCGAGAACGCGGACGGTTTGACCTTTGTCCGAGCATCCTCTACGATAGGACCGATGACTTTAAATGTTTCCTGACAGAGAAATGTATTTTACGTTATGATCCAGTATACCACCCCCGACCCACACACACTCCTGAAAAAAATGTTTCAAAAATAAATATTCTCATGATGGAAACACAGCATGACATTTTAAAATTTTAGTCCTTTCCTTCTGCTCTGTATTATTGTATTATCTGTTATTTTCTTCTCTTTTTTTCTTGAATGCCAGTCATGACTTGAACGGATTGCCCCAAACCTGCAGTTTGAATACCACTGGCCCGTTAGGTGCTGCGCTGGCCTGGCAGGGAACTCGGGGCACTGTAATTGGAGATCAGAGCATTTTAGAAAGACACTCTCAGAATCAGCCCCAGGGACGGCTTCATGTAGATCAGCATCCATCTTCTCAGACCTCTCCCACTTTTCCTTCTGCAACTCTGGGTCATCCTCCGGCCTCAATGGGATGGGGAACTCTTCCTGGGGACGCGCTTAACCTCTTCCTCTTTCTCTGCTTACATAAGTAAGTGAGCTGTAACTATGGAGCAGTTGATGTTTTAATGTTTCCGGCACGTTCAATCTGAATCTCCTGTCTCACATTAGAATTGTCCCCTCGGGGTATATGCCATGTACACGACCACAGTTTATTTCTAAGAACACACCGTTAAAGATGTTTACAGTTTCTACACAGGAGAGCAGGTGAAACTGAATGAGCCCTGGATATCAATTCAGTTGAAGACCTGGTTAGACTATTTTTTTTTTTTCAATATTCTGGACCTCAAAGAAATCACCTAAAATATTTAAGCCTTCGTTTTCTCATCAGTAAAATGGTTATCATAATAGTGTCTCTATCTGCAAACCATAACACATTGCTTATTTGTATTAATATCATTAGAGGTCGTTTTATGAAAAACAAATATAAGACCTTTCCACCCTGAATTTATGAAGGGCAAGTCTGAATTCGACAGTTAGAATAAACCCAAGTATAATTTAAGATTCTGGAATCATGAATTCAGTTTCTGTTTAGATAGATTACTTTTAAAAAATATACAGGCAGAGAGACTGAAAGTAGAAGATTTTTATAGTTTATTTTTCCTTCTTTTGCCTATTTGTTTTGATTTTTCTTGAATTTCTTCAAAAATTTCAGTATCGGTAGTAAGACTTTCACATTTTTGATAAAAATTTAGTTTTTATTCTTGCAGGCTGCAAATAGCTCTCTTGTCTGCTGTTGTAATATACTGTCTATGAGAGAAGAACCATATGCCTTTTTTCCCCAATCATGCCTGGGAAATGTGCTACTATTTATATATTTTATATATATTTAATATATATAAACATACATGTGCACTATTTTTATATTTTATATATACACTATATATTTTTGCAATATCTTGGAAAGGCAGGGCAAAGGTCTCAACAATAAAAATCAATGTATTTTTTAATGTTCTGAAACTAAGCTTGGGGGTCATACTTTGGACACATTGTAGGTTACAGGGTCAGAATGGACAAAGTTCAAAGTAGCCAATTGTGAAACCAAGTTGTATCAATGTGCAACCACATGGACTGGGACAGAGGAAATAACATTTTATCAAAAACTTTTCAAACAGGAAAGTGAGTATTTTTCAAAGCTGTTGAAAATACATTATTGTATCACTAAGCAGGCATTTCCTGTTGAACACAGTAATAACTCTGATTATTCATCTTATATGTGCAAAAATCTCAGGGTAGTAAATATAGTGAATATATATGTGTGTATATGTGTGTGTGTGTGTGTGTGTGTGTGTGTGTATGACTATCAGGGTAAAAATTGTGTTCAGTGAACCAGTGTGATTCTTTTAAAATTATTATTAATAGACTTTAATTTTTAGAGCAGTTTTAGGTTGGAAAAAAATTGAGCTGAAAGTATAGTGAGTTCCCCTGAATTTCCTCCCTTTCCCTCTTTCCCAGTTTCCCCTATAACTTGTCTTAGTGTGGTAAATTCGTTACAACTAATGAGTCAGTATTGATACATCATTACTAACTGAAATCCATAGTTTACATTAGGGTTCACTGGGTTGTACATTCTATAGATTTCTAGAATGTGTAATGGCATGTATCCATCATTACAGTGTCATACACAGTAATTTCACTTCCTAAAAATCCTCTGACTTCACCTATTCATTCTCCCCTCCTCCCTAACGCCTGTTAGCTGTTGAACTTTTTACAGGCTCCGTAGTTTTGCTTTACCCAGGATGCAGATAGTTGGAATCTTAGGTGCGTTGCCTTTTCAGATTGCCTTCTTTCACCCAGCAATATGCGTTTAAGGTTCCTCCTGGTTTTTTCATGATGATTCTTTTTTTAAGCTAAAATTGTTTTCCAAAATAAATCAATAGTAGTAATTTTAGCCAGCTCTGAATGTAATTTTTTACATCCAGTTTACTTGGTATATGAGTAAAAATAATAAATTTTTTAAACATTATTATTACTCCTTAATATAACAAAGAAAACTTGATGGTTATAATCTATGAAAAAACTGCAAAGTAGGAGACCGTCATGGCAAAGGCAAGGCAAAGCATTACAGGCTGCGTCTTATGTGACTAGATTCTCAGGAAAAGGTCTGTGTAGCTATCTTCCCACTTGGACATCTGAGGGGCAACTCAAATTGAGCATGTTCCCAAACTAAACACATTGTTTCTTATACTCGTTTTCCCCTTCTGCGGGGAAAGGCCATCAGCATCACGATCCAACTGTTCAAGCCAGAAACAATCTAGGCTCCCTGCTTTCTATCCCTCCTCTGAAGCAGTTATTCTCTAATTTATAGGATTCTACCTCTTCCCTGATATTAATTCCTTCTTCTGCTTTACTGTCATCCAGTTTCTATTGCCTTGATTCAGACCATTGTTATTCTCAATAGACTGTTAAAATACAGTAAAAGTTCTGTACTTCTCCAAAGCATCCTTCACACTACTTCTACAGTGTGCTAACATAAAATTCTGCTCAGTCTATTCTCCATCATGTCCATTTCTAGAACATGAAATCTAAACTTCTCAACCTAGCACACAATGTCATCAATTACCTCGTTTTTCCCTACTTTGTCCCTCAAGCCACGCAACTCATGAGTAGCAGAGCTGGGATTTAAAGCCAAGCGGTCTTACCTGAGTCTGTGTACTCAATCACTGTGCTGCCTCATGTAAGTCGGAGGCCTGAGAAACCAGACAGACCTTTTATTAGTACATTTCAAAATTCAGATGCGATTCAAATTCTTCAGGTAAGTCAGTCAATTTGCTAATTGCTTACTTCTTAAGTGTACTAGACACTATAATCACAACCACCAAACATTTACTAGACACATACTCTATGGTGGGTCCTCAGTATATGTAGCAATTAGAACAAATGTAATGTATTTGAGGAATGTAGTTGAAATTTTAAGGTGTTAAAAGAGGCTCCCAGAAATTGTTGAGTTCATGCTTCTAATTCCAGTATAGCATTAGAGTTGGACAACTTGATGAGTTTTCCTTTTCCGTACAGATTTCCAAGGGTGAACACTTGTATTGCATTTTTTAGTTATCTAGCTAACTTTGATTATGTTAAGGATGGGAAGATTCTGCTTCCTGCTGTAAGTGAAGCAGGAATAAAGCAAAGCTGGGTATCAGTCTCCATGCAGAAGCCTTTCCTCAGTGACAGAAAATGTAATCAAGTTATCGTAGTCATTCTTCACAGATTACACCCTGGTTCTGTTGGTGGACAGGTAGGCTGACCTATACAGAAGCGGTGAATGAGCGCAGGCCAGCGGCGTGCTCTCCACCCCAAACCCACACTGCTTCCGAAAGAGGAGGCGGGAACAAGCCATGCTCAGTGCAATTCCCTAAAGTCCAATCTGATGACACACGTTACTTCATGTACGACTTGTTGGTTAAAATGCATGCACAGAGACGCGCACACACACAGTCTGTAGGAAGTTATTTTTTTATGAGTTGACTGTTTTAGATTCCACATATGAGTGAGAACATGCGTCATATATCTTTCTGTGCCTGGCTTGAGTTAATTATTCTACATCGTATTCATAAGCTGTAACATCATTTGTGCACCATAAATTTATATGCAATTTCTAAATTGTCAATTTACAGTAAAGATTTTTTTAATTTAAATTTTTTTTAAAAAGCAAATATGTTCTATTAAAATTTCAGAGAAAAGACTCAACTCCTTAACTCAGTAAAAATGTTTTTTCAATTGTTCAAATTAATACAATGCTTCCAAAATACTCTTTGGAAATCCTTGTAAATTTCCTTGTTTGCCTGTTTGCCTTGCTGCTATCTTCCCAACATTCTCCACAGGAAACGGCTTTTTAACAGGAAAAATCCTCTTGAAACTATATTTCCACGGGGGTCTTGGCCACAGCAGCTGCAATGCGTTGTAACTGAATTTTAGTCTCTGTTGGTTCTCATTGTGAAAAGCACAAGTGACCAACACTCAGGTCTTCTACGGCAGCCATCCCAGTGATTGATCACAAATTGGATTGGAGTGTGCTCTGTAAGTTTTCTTGTTAGAAAATACAAGTTTTCAACACAAAAGAATAACTGTATTTAGTGGCCTGGAACTCATAAAATGAAGTAAGACCTAAAAATGTAACCTTGCTTCTTAGTAGCCATCAATCAAGAACAGGGTAGCCCAACCCCACCAGTAATTTTGCTTCTGGAACTAACTAGGTGGATGCTCTGATGGTCATGTTCTGGACTTTTCAGGGACTATTTAAACTATCTTCGGAAACCAAGAGAGAGCGGCCCAAGCAATGAACACATGATTGATTTCAAATCTGTGCTATCAGATGTAAGAATTGCACACTCAGTGAAGTGCCAATAGCAATCACTGTAGCAGGATTTAGCTTAAGGGTTTGAAGGAGTGATGTTCTGCAGTTAAGATGTATGGAAAGGAAAGGAAGAACATGACTGACTGGTCACGTTCTTCCAAAAATCACAAACAAAATCAAGTAGGATAAGTGCAGCCCAAATCATAGTCATTGCTTCTCTGACATTAAATGTGGTATCTCTATACCTCTCCAGTGTATTCCTAGCAATATCTTACATGCAGCATTAGTGCGGTTGGATATCCCAGTAATACATAGTGTTTTCTAGAAGACAGGTGAGCTACCATTTGGTGAGCACCTACTATATGCCAGAAATCTTATGTTATCTTACTTAATCTTCTCAATATCCTGTAAGCTTCTGCCATGTGCAGGGTACTCAGAAAATATTGAGAGGAGGAGGCAGGCAGGCAGGAAGGAAGATGTCAGAAAAGTAATCAAATAGGTTGAAACAAGCTCAACTTTTGGTATCTGCCATCCCATGGTGGCTCAGCCTCAAAGTCAAAATTATTTGATTTCAGTTTTAATATAGGATAATTTTGCCTTGGTGAGTAAAGTGGGAAAACCACTTAAGTTTTGTTTTTTATTGCTGTTTTTGTGAAAGTGAATGAGATTGTTTTCTTCATATTGGGTTTTTATTTTGTCTTGTTTTAGGAGGTTAACAACTTAGAATACTATGCCTATAGACTCTGGAAACATTGTTGAAGTTCTTGTCTTCCTGTCTCCGAGGAGGAAATCGGAATTACCGTAATCTTCAAGGGGAGCAGGTGTGAATGTCTTTTAAAAATGTAACAACAGACAGACAAAAACAACAACAAAAAACCGCTACCAACAAAAAACAACATTTTAAATACCTGATAATTACTAATAGTTACTAAAAGGTAGCAGATTGCTAAACAACGATTCAGCCACAGAATTACAAAGAAGTGAGTGTTAGTTTATACTATTCCAGATACCAGTTTTAGCAGGGGGAAAAAGGCAGTTAATACCAATGGTTCAATAGAACTTGGATTGTCCACAATGACCAGATTTTCATTGATCAGGACAAGGTGTGCCAAATATCTCATTATGTTTTAGAAGGGATGGGAAAGAGACATATTCCCTTGTTGGTCTGACTGTCCCAAACAAGCCCAGCAACAGGAACATAGAGCATTTTTGGAATGTGCACATGCTTAACACCTGGAACTTTCTGAGAGTTAGAGTCATACTTCATCAGTCACCAGAATGAAAAGCCAAATGCCGATCTAAGGGAGAACTTCTGAGGCAATTCTTCTGGAGTTAGCAATATGCCCTACTTGTCATCGCTCAGACGTTAGCCTTTAATCCCCTCTTCCTAAAATTGTTTATTTTAAAATGTGAGAAAGGCTGAGGATGTCACAGCCGAGCTGTGAGCTTTCTCTTTTAAGAATCCCATGCTTTAAACCCATCTTCAGCAAGACACTGGCATTTCATGTGCTGAGCAGATGGCGTTCCGCGGCGCTGGCCAGCCCACATGCGCAGCTGGGCCGATCTGGCACACAGGTGTCCCGATTTGGACCTTCCTGAAATTCTGACACCACGCTCTCCGCCACTGGGGAGTACACTTGGCTGTGCTGTTTTCCAGTGACAACAGATACACTGGCCTGACAGTCACAGCTCCGGCTAAGGTGATAACACAACCCTCTGACTCAGATGGAGCTGAGATCGAGGGTGTACGGTTTGTTCTAAGAGTCTGAGCCAACTTTTTGGTTTTGATTTCCTCTCTTATATGGTGCATTGTCATTCAGGTTTCCTCCCTTCACCTCTCCGCATTTTGAGTACTTCTAAGAAGGGTGGGAACATCCCACTGTGGGAAAATTGTTGCAGTAATCAAAGCTAAAAACTATGAAAATGAGTAGCTTTTCTAATCATTGGTAGATACTGAGCAACCACATTGCAAAGTTAAGTAGCATTCAAGCATTTAGAAATGAAGAAAACTGGACAAATTCATTAAAATTTTCATAGCATTTGACAAAAACTACTGTGAAAGTAAAAAGAGATTTCAAAAATGTAGGCAACAGGGAAGAAATGTAGTCACTGTTCCTTCTGCATAATCTTTTACATAATCATTTCCGTCTCACCAAAAATATTTCTCAGTGCAGAACCCAGATGTTTTGAAGTTGTTTTTTTTAAGAAAGCAATATTTAAGAAGTTTCCCATTCCTTTCCATCTTAGTAACAGCTGCTTCTAACAACTGCTTATAATGAGTATAATAAATAGGAAAAACAAGAGTGGGAATATATGAGGTAAGTAGATTGTACCACAGTTTAGGGCTTCAGATTATGTCCTTGCTCTGTCTCTGATTCTGTCTCTGTCACAAACACACAATTTCGAAAACTGTGTCTCATGTATGAAACCTACTCATCCGCATTCAAGTTCGCTCTGCAAAATCAGTGGGCTCTGCCTTAAGATAAACAGATGTAATTACTCAGCTCAAGAGGAAACTAAAAATGCATTACCCAGAAGCGATTTTATCCCACCGTGTCAGGTTACTTCACCCATTTTCATTAATCTAAAAGGAATTATATAATATTGAAGAGATATTCTGGTTTTCAAAAAGCGAAGGTTTATGCTACAGAATGATGAGGTTGATGTTGATTCTGGTTTATATCACAGAGCAGATTATAAAATTAAGTACTTAAGGAAGTAGAGATACCAAAGAAACAGCACAGGTTTACTCAGGATAACCACACCAAATTAATTGTATTATTTCCTGAACATAGAGGCCGGAATCGGTATGATGTTCAGTCCTCGCCATCTATAGCCACTTCCTTTGGGATTTAATGGTCATCTGGATCTAAATACCGCTATATGCCAATGACTCCCATATATATAACTCTAAGCCAAGTCCTTCTCTTGAACTTCAGATTATTATATGCAATAATATTGAGATAATAATATTAGACCATTAATTAAATAATATCTATCGCACTGAACATTTCTACTATCCCACTTAACATAGACAATAATATCTATCCCACTCAACATTTCCATTAATGGGTATTTCATACTGCCCATACCCAAATCCCATCTTTTCCCTTTTCCAATCCTGCCGCTTCCGTGGTTTTACCCATCTCAATTGATGATAAGTCCACCCTTCTAATTGCTCAACCAGAAGCTTTGGATTTGTCCATAGCTTTTCTCTTTCCTTCCTGCCTACATTCAGCCCATCAGGAAAGCTCCTCAGCTAAGTCCCTTAGCTCTTGCTTCAAAATATATATTTAAATCCAAAAAGGCTTCCCCATAAAGGTATAACAGAATCTCAGGGAGAAATAGCTAAAAATGGGGGGATGGGCACACTTATAACTTTCACTCAAATGGTACAAAAGCAATTTACGTAACTAAAACGTTTGTACACCCGTAATATTCTGAAATAAAAAAATAATAAAAAGAGAGGAAAAAAAAAAAAGGAAGAAGAAGAAAAGAAAAGAGAACAAAAAAGGGGGGAAAAAGCCAGCCACTCACAGAAAAATAATTCAGGAATTTAAATCAGGCTGAACAGAATGCATACAGGGCAGAGCAGAAGCAGACCTTCCTAAGAAAATAACTTCACAGAAATGTGAGAAACATCTTTATTTTATAGTCTAGGGTCTGTTTTATCTGTCTACGTCTAGAACATTAAAAAAACTGGCATTTTAAAAACCAATTAAATCATCAGGTCTGCCACTGCCAGGGCAGGAAAAATTACTGGAGTAGCATTTGTTAACCATATCCTATAAACGCAAAAAGCACTTTACAAATCCCGTCCTTTGTTAGTAAAAATGGAAATCCTCAAACATTGTTTTTAGTGACTACATAATAGCAAAACCTATATATTAGACATGTTTTCTTAATATCATCCAGTTTTTTTTTAGCTTTTCTTTCTGTCATGGTACACACATAGCAAGCAGTGGATGCTAAGCAGACGAGCAGAAGGATTTCTCAGAGTTTCCATGATGTTCTCTAATGGTCTTACAGTAAGATGTGACTTAGCTCTGCAAACTCAGACTTGCAGATAACTTTGCTCTAATTAGACTCTTTGGAAAATCAGGCTTTATTTGTTGTGTAGGGTTAGGAAAAATGATATCACACAGGAGGTGTTATGATATTGTCACCACATCATTTATCATAGGTCCCAATTTTTATCATGAGCATTAAATTCTTCTTTAATTTTCACTCATATTACCAATATGCTTTATCACGGTGGTATATAGACATTCGAGGGAAACTGTATTTGATTTTAACAACTAAAAGCATCCTATTTTGCCTAAATTTCGGGTGATTCTGTGATTCCATTAACAGAAATTAATATTTGTGTTTGAAGAAAAATGAAAAATGCAAAGCCATACTAATTGACACTATGGTAGACAAATTAACCAGCGGAACAGACGAGAGAGCCCAGATACAGATGGAGACATAAATCATCTGAGGAAGTAGAATCTACTTAAAAAGTGATGCTGGAAAAAATTGGGTATCCATGTGGGAAAAAAGTGATATTAGAGCACTACCTTATTAAATAAAAAAAATTAATTTCAAAAAGATGAGCATTTTAAAAGTAAGAATACTCGTTTATCTAATGCACCATAAAGAAAGTAGAAAACAGGCCCCTAACCGGGAAGTGTATCTAGCACATATAGCCAATCCAAGTCCTGTATAACTAATGATGAGTGTTTAGAATATGTAACAAATCCCTATAGTTCAATAAGGAATTACCAGGGAGATAAACAATCCAATAAAAACGGGTAAAACGCATGAAAAGCGTTTGACAGAAGAGTAAAACAGTGCCGATAAATATTTGAAGAGAGCCTCAATCTTATTAGTAGCAGAAAAATGCAAATTAAGATGTTGGTCTTACATTTTATAACATGAGATTATCAAAAATTAAGGATGTTGACCAAACCAAGCATGTAGGTGCATACATGAACTTTAACCTGTGGTTCGTGAGGGCGTGATCACTACAACCACTTGGCAATATCTTGTAATTTGGAACATTCATATACAACTTTGGATTAGCAATTCTACTCCTAAGAATAATAACCCAGAGAAACGTTTGAGCATGTGCTCGGTAAGATATGTGTGAAATGGACGGTAACAGCGTGGCTCGTAATAGGTTGCGTCCTTTTCTCATAACAGCTCTCTGACCTTCCTTCCCTAGTCCCATCTCCTTCTGACTATAGCCTGGCACATTTTTCCAGTTTTAAAGACCCATGCAATTCGATTCTATAATTCCATATTAATCCCACATATTCCGGAATAATCTTCCCATCCTAAAGTCTCAATCACATTTGCAAAGTTTGTTTACCATATAAGGTAATATACTCACAGGTTCCAGGGATTAGGATGTGAATATCTTTGGGGGGCTATCATTCTGCCTACTATAACATACGACCTTTAAGCAGTTGTTTCGTTTGCCAAATCTTCTATAATTTATTGAATTATAGAATTGTATAGTAAGGCAAATTTTTAAATTGTATTAGTAGTATTTTGGTAGCAACTGTGTGTGCAGTGAATTAAGATGAGTAAAATGACTTGTAGTTAATGGTAGAATAGATGTTATAGACACTTAATTGAAACTTTGTTCTAAATCGTCTTTGAACATTTCTTAGGAAGCTGTCATTGCAAATCCTAGCATCGGTCTACTGATAATAACCAACACAGTAGGTTTTTTTTTTTTTTTCCTATACTGGAAGAGATTACTAGGATTGTGATCTGGAGTGAGCACCAGATGGAGTAGTTAGCAGATGAAAAATGCGTATCTCTAAACACTCGAATTACAGTGAAGTGAGATGCCCACAGTATGAAGCACTTTGTAACCCAGACGGAGTAATGCAACAGCGTGTTTACAAACCTAGTCCCTCACTGACTTTGATTACGTGGTCTGGAATGGTGAGCTTAATTTAAATTGTTCTTTCTCTTGACTTCTGTTTTACTGATTCTTGCTCTCTTTTTCTCTCTCTCTCTTCTCTGTCTCCTTTCTCTCCCTCCCTTCTCTTTTTCAATCCACATAGCATTGTGAATATAAATGCTTTTGAACCATATTGCTTCATCAATTTTAATTTCGACCATCTCTCATAAAACATCAGTAAATAAAACAATTAGGAAATATAAATTTCATCCTGATGAGTTTTTGCCCATCTTGCAGTTCAGTTTGGAATGTGAAATTGACATAACCTCTACAGCAATGCTTCTTAAATGTGCACACAAATTATCTGGGGATTTCATCATGATGAAAATTCTGATTTTGATGCAAATTCTGATTTTGCAGGTCTCGAGTGAAGCCTGATATTTTAAATTTTAATAATTCCCCAGGGCAACATACGTAACCTAAACATCTGTACCCGTATAATAACAAACAATAAAAAAAATAATAATTCCCCAGGTAATGTGAACCAGTCCTGAGACAGGTTAGTTTGACCCTACTGAAGATATGTTGTCGCCATGGTAATCCTGCTCAGTAGGAAAAGGAAGCTACAGGTCCAGGCATTTGGTGTATGTTCTTGGCTGAGGAGTCAATGGGATGAAACCACTGTCTCTGAGACAGAATCCCTCCAAGGCAATACTGTAGGGCAGTGCTGCTGAGCCCGGGTTGGCCCTCGGCGCAATGGAGTGGAAGTATAGGATGTTGGGAGCGCTGGGCCTCTCCAGTCCTCCAGGAGTGCCCTTCGGAGACCACTGTGTCCGCAGCATCTGGGAAGTGCAGCCAGGAGCACAATGTTAGGACCCAAAAGATGGTGAGCTATGCCTGGACAGAGCGATGCCAGAGGAAACTCTGGTGGAGGTCTGTAGTGGTCCCGATGTGCAAATTGGTCACCTGATTTGGGTACCGGGATGAAAGACTGAACCTTCTGGTAGCTGGTTTTCTCTGAGTGTCCCTCAAGATAGCCGGCACAAATGGGAGAATGACACGTGAAAACGAATGCAGAGATCCACAAGGGAAGGGCCACCAGAGATTGCCAGCAAACGAGTAGAAACTAAGGCAGAGGTGTAAGGCAGATTCTCCTCCAACTCCTTCAGAGAGAACCAATCCCATCAGCACCTTTTAATTAGCAAGGTTCTGGTGGGCTTGAGCCAAGAAGAATCTTTCAGTCTAGTCATAATCCTGTGGTAGGTGCCATAAATTATTTTCTGTTAGTGATCCATGGAATATGATTACTTATCTGATGCTATATTAAGGATTTTTTATTTGTTATCTAATTTAATCCCCACAACAGTGCCAAGAGATGGGCATTCTCCCCATTTTACAGAAAAGGCAGTGAAGATGAGAAAAGTCAAGTGATTTGCCCAGGGTCACATAGCTTGTAAGTAGCACAGCTGAATTCCAGCACGTCTACGTTGTTCCAGGACCTGAACTTTACTAAGTGGCCATGCTAACTGTTTAGATAGGGAATAGACCCAGAACCCCAGGTCTAGTAGATAGAATATTAGAATGAGATTGATTTTTAATTTTTTATACCATTCTTCGGCCACATCAAATTTGGTTTTCACTCAACATTTGATCAGTGACTTGTGGTTTTCTCTTTTCTTTTTCATTTTGGGAGTGGAAGTCATTGAGCCAGCAAAGCAGAAGCATGTGAAACCCTCCAGCAGATAAACATTTTCCATTCACATTTTGAAGAAAATAAAAAATCCAAAATAAAAGAATCCAAATGGCAAACGCTGCAAAGCCATTTATTTGTAAAAATAAATTTTCAATGAAGAGGTCTTTCATTTGGAAATTAGATCTGCTTACGGAAAAAGCAAGTGAAAGACAGGGAGAACCGATAGGTCGGCTAACTATATAGCCACATGGTGGTACTTAGGAGTTCAACAATACAAAATGTAGATTTCAAAGATTTTAATAATTCGTTTGCATATCATGCACTGTGAAATCAGACATTGTAAGGAAACAGTCTCACAGCTAGTTCAGAATGATATAATTCAGGACAGATTTTTTTTTCTCTAACACATGGTTTTGAAATTGAAGATTTCTTTTCTTTGAAGGAAGATGGAAAAGTCATTATGTACCAAGTGCAAAAAATTAAGTTCGGAGTAAGATTTTCATGGAACGTAACATTTCACTTCCTGCTTAACTTTGATTGAGTGGGTGTATTTCTTGTCAGCAAAGACCAGCGGGTTTTTCAGGTTTGAGGTCTGTAGCGGTCTAATGAAAGTAATATAATGATAAGACTTTCATAGCCCAAAGGACAATAATTTATGTTAATTCAAAATGTTTATTTATCTTAATTATTCCAGAAATTATCTTTATAGTTGCATGCCTTTCCTTATGGGAAACTAGTAGTCTTTCATTCTTTTGGGTTAACATATAATTATTCATGGTAAGCCATGGTCTTTGCCCTCCAGGAGTTTATAACCTGAAAATAATCTGAGATAAGAGGGTACAAAAAGAATGAGAATGCTCTATTCTTTACTGAGCACTGGACACCTTCCAGGTTTGGGGCTAAGAGCTTTAAATATATTGTCTTATTTAATCCTTATAACAATCAGTACTAGTTGATTTAAACTCCAGTTCTGTTGCCTAAAAAGCTGTTTCCTTAATTTCATCCTGAAAGTAAGAATATCCTCACATGAGAGTTAAATTATTTAGAAAATTCTTAGAAGAGGAAAGGCTTTAGGATTATAAAATCTTTATTAATTTCCTGGGATTGCTGTAACAAAGTACCGTAAACCAGGTGATTTAAAACCACAGAAATTTATTCTCTCACAGTTCTGGAGGGAAGAAGTCTGAAATTAAGGCGCCAGCAGAACCATGTTCCCTCAGAAGACTCTAGGGAAGGGTCCTTCCTTGCTTCATCCTGGCTTCTGCTGGGCATGGGCAGTTCTCGGCATTCCTTGGCTTTGCATGTTCCTTTGCATGTTGTACAGATCTGTGATCTGGAAAGTGAAAACGCCTGGTCTCATTGGGGATGTGTGTTTCTAAGCTGAGGGCAGGAGTGCTTTGCTTGTCGGTAGAGAGAAGAGCCGTATCCACACGATATGGTGAGAAGTGAAAAGAAGTTAATCCACAGACAATTCGTTCCTATTTTTCCCTCCCAGGGAGCCTCGGGGCTATCAATCAGAACACGTTACAGTTAGTACAGTTCGAGTAGTCGCGGAGTTGAGAATATTTACCTCAACTCTGATGGGCTTTGAAGGGAGTGAGACCTAAACTTCCTAGCGCTATGGCCGTGAATGAGACTTGATTCAAATTCCAGTTTTTTCATCTGTAAAATGCAGATAGTAAAACATTGCATGAAGATTTTATGAGATTATGCATAAAGAGACTGGCATCATGCCTGACACATAAAGGACCATAATAGTTTGTTCTATTTCTTTGTCTTTTGGCTGATGTGGATGTGCTGTATTATGAAGGGGTCACAACTGGGGAAATCCAGAGTAGGGCCCCTTCAGTTTACGTGTAGAATAGGGAAACCGTAAAATGGAGAAAGATTAGCATGTAACACACCAGAATGATACTAAATAGTTACCAAATGTTTATAAAACATTGACGTATGGAGGTTTAAATTGCCCTTTTGCTGTTTAAATAGAAGCTTCCACAATGAGTCATGTTTCAGGTGCTAAAAGTAGTTTATTGTCTAGTGTCAGAAAATCGATGGTGCAAATTTTTCTTAGATTCAAAAACCCATGATCATTTTGTCCAAATGTTGTAAATAACATTCTTTATTCTATTTGAAATGAGTGCTATATTGTTGATGAATTAAACAGAAACATTGTAATTTAATCTCTAGTCATTAACATCATTTCAAAACCATTGAACTGTGTTTTTTTAAGTTTACAATACTAGCAAAGAAGAATGCATAGTAAAAGCAAAAATTGCCGTTAATCAAGGACTAAGCTTCTTAAAAATAACAATGTATTAGACTTACAGCAAATCTTAAGTCCAATAAATGGTTTTAATAGGTTTTTATTGTTAAATATTCATAAAAGTATGCATTGTTTTAAATATTCCAGCCCGGTGATGTTTATATTATATTTTATCACCCTTTACACACTTTCCTCTTCTCCAGTTACGTATGCTCTTATCACCTCCTTCTGTATTTCTTTTCGCATTACATATTTCATTATCACATTTATTCATTTTCTTAGCGATAAGATTTCAAAACAGTTCCCTTCCTTTCACAGCCAGTTATTTCTACCATAATTACTTTAAGACTTGAAATCTTGACAAATTTAAAATGCTCCAGTTACTCTTCAAATTTATATTGTATGTATGTCTATAGGATATTAAATTTAAAAAAAAAATACAAAAAAATTAGCTTAGATTTTTAAAAATTAGCTATTTGGTTTTTTGTTATATAACCTTATCCTTCTAACTAGAGAAATAAAAATCGAATTAGAGAAAAATACACACACGTGCACACATGTATGTATATTTTATAAAGATTTTCTTTACAGAGTTACTACTAATGCATTCTTAAAACCCTGCAACCTACAATTACCCAGGCCCACTGCTGGGTGATTTACTACTTCAGTTGTGATACTCAGAGCCATCCTAGAAAGTTAGCATAGAATTATCATCAGGAATGTAAAGTAACTTGTCTAAGAACACAAAAACTAAGCTGCGGGGTCAGCATATTAATCCAGGTCTTTCCGATCTCAAAGTTCGTCTGATTTCTCTGAAGCCATTTCCTGTTCTTTCTTTTTTTTTTCCTTAAAAAAAAAAAAAAAAAAAAAAACGTAAAGTGGATGGTTCTAATGCATTACCTTACATCCACGTTAGTTAAGTGAGTGACTCCCATTTTTAATACCTCAGTTATTCCTCTGAACAATTTTCAGATAGTTTTCGGGGACCCGTTTTTATCAGTTGTACAATCACATACTTATGATCAATTTCTGAGCTACCTTGAAAGTATTTGAAATTTTGTTGCCTCAAATATAATCATTCTAATATAGTTCTCACTAGGACGTACTCTTTTATGTTTTCTATAATAAGCACAATAAAACTGATTTTTCTTTCTAAAAAGAATTGGGGCAATTTTTCTGATTAACTATAACTATTCAGATATGGCTCATTTTAAGAAAATCTGACAACAAATCTATTAAACATACACTTTTGGAAAGTATTATTGTTACATTAGAGAACTGTTCCCTTTACGTGAGAATTCACTGAAGATGTTCATTTAAAATATAATTTTTTTTTTTCTTTTTTTTGAGACAGAGTCTCACTCTCTTGCCTGGGGCGAGTGCCGTGGCATCAGCCTAGCTCACAGCAACCTCAAACTCCTGGGCTCAAGCAATCCTACTGTCTCAGCCTCCCGAGTAGCTGGGACTACAGGCATGTGCCACCATGCCCGGCTAATTTTTTCTATATATATTTTTAGATGTCCAATTAATTTCTTTCTATTTTTGGTAGAGACGGGGTCTCGCTCTTGCTCAGGCTGGTCTCGAACTCCTGAGCTCAGGACGATCCGCCCGCCTCGGCCTCCCAGAGTGCTAGGATTACAGGCGTGAGCCACCGCGCCCGGCCT
>RJWJ010000449.1:200513-229010 GCA_004363605.1 Indri indri | reverse complement strand
AGGAATGCTTTCAATTTTTCCCCATTCAGTATGATGTTGGCTGTGGGTTTGTGATAATGGCTTGTATCATTTTTAGGTAAGCCCCATCTATGCCTATTTTGTTAAGTGTTCTTATCATAAAAGGGTGTTAAATTTTGTCAAATGCTTTTTCTGCGTCTATTGAGAGAATCACATGGTTTTTGCTTTTGGTTCTGTTTATGTGGTGAATTACATTTATAGATTTGTGTATATTAAACCATCCCTGCATCTCTGGAATGAAGCCCACTTGGTCATGACGGATTATTTTCTTAATAAGCACCTGGATTCTGTTAGCTAGAATTTTGTTGAGAATCTTTGCATCTATATTCATAAGGGATATTGGTCTGTAGTTTTCCTTTTTTGTTGCTTCCTTTCCTGGTTTTGGTATCAGGATTATGTTGGCTTCATAAAATGTGTTGGGGAGGAATCCATCCTTCTTGATGCTGTGGAATAATTTCTGCAGGATAGGCACCAGTTCTTCTTTGTAGGTGTGGTAAAATTCGGGTGTGAAACCATCTGGTCCAGGACTTTTCTTTTTTGGAATGTTTTTTATTGCTGTTTCAATTTCAGTCCTTGATATTGGTATGTTCAGGAATTCTATTTCTTCCTGGTTGAGCCTAGGGAGGCTGTGTGTTTCCAAAAATTTGTCCATTTCCTCCACATTTTCCAGTCTGTGTCCATAAAGGCTTTTGTAATATTCATAAATTATATCTTGAATCTCCATGGCATCAGTTGTGACTTCTCCTTTTTTCTTCCTGATGGAGCTTAACAGGGATTTTTCTTTTCTTTTTTTCATTACTTTAGCCAAAGGTGTGTCAATTTTGTTTATTTTTTCAAAGAACCAACTTTTTGTTTTATTAATCTTCAGTATAGTTTCCCTGTTGTCAATTTCATTTAGTTCTGATTTGATCTTATTAATTTCCCTTCTTCTGCTGGGTTTGGGGTTGGTCTGTTCTTCTTTTTCCAGTTCTTTGAGTTGATTCATTAGGTTGTCTATTTGTGATCTTTTTGACTTTTGGATATAGGCATTTATGGAAATAAACATTCCTCTCAGGACTGCTTTGGCTGTGTCCCGCAGATTTTGATAACTTGTGTCACCTTTGTCATTTAGTTCAAAGAATCTTTTGATTTCCATCTTTACTTCCTTGTTTATGAAGGAATCGTTCAGCAAAAAGTTGTTTAATTTCCATGACTTTGTGTAGAGATGAGAGTTTCTGTTGGGGTTGATTTCTGTTTTTATTCCAGTGTGATCTGAGAAGATGCATGGTATGATTTCTATTTTTTTAAATTTTTTGAGACATGCTTTGTGTCTTAGAATATGGTCAATCTTAGAGAATGTCCCATGAGCTGATGAGAAGAACGTGTATTCAGTGGTTTTTGGGTAGAATTTCCTCTAAATGTCAGTCAGGCCCATTTGTTCTAGAGTTCTGTTTAAGTCCATTATTTCTTTGTTAATTTTCTGTTTGGAGGATCTGTCCTGTGCTGTCAGTGGGGTGTTGAAGTCTCCGACTATTATGATGTTGCTGTCTATCAATTTGTTTAGATTAAGTAGAGTTTGCTTTATGAATCTGCTTTATGAATCTTAGGTGCACCTAAGTTGGGTGCATACATATAGAATTGTTATGTCTTCTTGTTGAACTGTATCCTTCACCATTATATAGTGGCCCTCTTTGTCTTTCATTACTTTTGTTGATTTAAAAACTAAGTTATCTGAGATCAAAACTGCCACACCAGCCTTCTTTTCACTTCCATTTGCTTGAAATATTGATTTCCACCCCTTTACTTTGAGTCTAAATGCATCCTTGTAGGTTAGATGCATTTCCTGGCGACAGCAGATGCTTGGCTTTTTTTTTTTTTTTTAATCCATTCGGCCAGCCTATGTCTCTTGGGAGGGGAGTTCAAACCATTCACATTTATTGAGAGAACCGATAGGTAGGGTGAATTACTGTTCATTCTGTTGGGTTGCATTTTGTTGCTTTATTTTCTCTCTTGAGTCATTGTTTTATCTAGCCTTTGATCTTTAACTTTTGAGTTGTTTCACATTCGAGAGTGTTTATTGTGCTGATCCTTGTATAATTCTGTTCTGAGTACTTCTTGGAGAGCTGGTCTTGTCTTGGTGAGTTCCCTCAGTCTTTGTTTATCTGAGAATGTCTTTATTTCTCCTTTATATATGAAACTTAGTTCAGCAGGGTACAAGATTCTAGGCTGGGCATTATTCTGTTTCAGAAGAGTGAGAATGGGGCCCCAGTCTCTTCTCGCCTGTAGGGTTTCAGTTGAGAAATCTGGAGTTATTCTGATGGGCTTTCCTTTGTATGTTACTTGTTTCTTTTGCCTTACAGCTTGTAGAAGGGCCTCTTTAGTGGCTATTTTGGTGAATCTGATGACTGCGTGACATGGTGTCATCCTATTTGCATTGAATCTCCCTGGGGTCCGTTGAGCTTCTTGTACCTGTATATCTAGATTTTTAGCAAGGCCTGGGAAATTCTCCTCTATTAATTCTTCAAATAGTTTATCCAGCCGTTGAGTATTTTCTTCTTCACCTTCCAGAACCCCTACACCCTCAGGTTCGGTTTTTTCACATAATCCCACATTTCTTGTAGGCTTATTTCTTTTCTCTTAATTTTCTGCTTGATCTGTGTGACTGACTTATTTAATTGGAAGGAGTTGTCTTCAATCTCTGAGATTCTTTCTTTTGTTTGTTCTACCCTGTTCTTGAGGCTTTCCACAGTGTTTTGTAGTTCCCTGAATAAATCCTTCATTTCCAGGAGACCGGTTTGATTTTTCTTTAATATTTCAATTTTTTTAGTGAATTTTTCTTTCAAGTCCTGGATTTTTTTTTGTGGTTTCTTTGTGTTGGTTATCCATTTTTTCTTGCATATCATTCAGTTTTCTTACAATCCGTGTTTGCAATTCTTCTTTTGTCATTTTAGTGTTCTGAGTTTGGTTAATGTCCATTGCTGGGGAGCTTTTGTTCCTCTCTGGGGGTGTGCTTTCCGTTTGAGTATTTATACTTCCAGAGTTATTTCGCCAGAGTTATTTCCCATCTGTATCAGTTGTTCCTTCTTGCCTTTAGATTTTTGTTTGGATAATGGCACGCCCTGTTTAGTCTCTGAGCCAGTAGGTGGTGTTCGTGGGTGAGATTCAACCACACCCTTTATGATGAATCAGTAGATGCAGTAAAAGCGTGTGCAGGATGTCCTCCCTGTCAGTAGGTGGCTCTTGCAGGGAGGAGTGTGCTGTTTTGGGGTCCTGTAGCTAGCTCCTGTTCCTTTAGAGAGGCCCTCTTGTGCCTCGGGTGATGGGTGGGGCCCTGGGACTCCCAGGTGTGTTCTTTTTCTCCACCTCAGTGGGGGCAGCAACGGAGTGAGTCTGGGTTGGGCTGGGTTGGGTAGGCCTGCCCTCAGGCTCCACAACTGCCATTAGCAGGGGTCAAAGTTCTGCTCTTTGTTTCTGTGCAAAGCTGCGGGAGGGGCTGAAATGGCTTGACTCAGCTGCAAGTCTGGGCTTGGGGGGTGGGGCTGTCCTAGACCCACACTCTGGAGCAGGTCTCGCTCCCCTCCCCCCTCCCCCCCTCCGTGGCCTCTCCCAGGCCTCTGCCAGCAAGCGGGACCTCAGGCTGATGGATCTCCCCTGGCTGTGACGTGGGCCGGGAGGTTCCCTACCCAGGATTGCAGCCTGAGCTGGGTGCACAGCCCTCTTTTGGGAGGAGGGCTGCCGCTCAGGCAAGCTGATCTGCTCCTGAAGGCACATATTCCTCGGTAGGCTCTTTCAGAGATCTCCCTTCTGTGCCCCAGGGCAGTGCGATGGTGACCTGGGTGTACAGGTTCTGGTCTGCAGGCCTGTCCCCTGGGCCCTGGAGATCAATCCCTGACCCTGCCTGGGGGAGGGGTGCTGGTCTCGAATCACCTACAGGGTGCCCAAGCTGGATCGATTTCAGTCCACCTCGGGATTGGCCCTGCTCTCCTGGAGTTCCCAGGCAAGCAGCATCTGGGAGGGCTGGCAGGTAGGGAGCTCGCAGTCTGAGTACCCCTCACTCTGCTGTACGGCCCCAAAAGGAAAGGTCCCATTCCTTGGAGATGCCTCTGTGTGACCACTAAATTGTCTCTCTGGGCACCCACGGGTAGAGAAGGGGAAGGAGAGAATGGAGTAATATGGCATCTGCAGATAGGCTCAGGTCTGCATATGGGGAGGTGCCCTGAGGGGGCTGGGAACCCAGCGCCGTGTCCTCAAGAGGCCACTACTCACTGGCGGCAGCCGTCTCTGGGCTGGTGTTGGCAGGTCTCTCCAACCGCTCAGGAGCCCACCAAGAGTCCGAGATGCAAGGGAGGGGAAAGTTAACCGCTCCACCTACCCTTGTCACTGGTCTCCAAGCCTCTCGGGACCTTTCTCCTTCCAGTTCTCCTCTGCAACATCTTCCTGTGGAGTCTCATGTAGTTTCGGGAGCTCTTCCTTCTGACCCTCACCCGATCTATGTTTCTCTGCTAGTTTATTTTTTTCTCTTTCTTCTAAAATTTGTCATTTTTGCAGAGACACTCTGGTGGCTTTTCTCATCCGCCATCTTGGCTCCTCCACTTCATGTCACTTTTCATCCATTAACTCTTCTAATGAGTGTAGTTTCCCAGGATAATATCCATGAATACCCATATTGCTGGTAATATTAGAGTAATTTGCTTCCTGAATTTCTTGCATGGACAAACCCTTCTCAAGCTGCCCATTCTAGGAGCAAAGCAATTGTGCAATTTTTTTTGCCCAATGAGAATAGGTCATTCTAAGCTTGGAATAAGCTAGTTGGCATTTTTCTATTTATCTCAAGGTGGCAGCTATTTTAAATTGGGAGTGGATTTTACCTCACAATGCTCCAGACCACTGAGTACACCTACGTGATCCAATAATATGGTGGGTTTCACATTCCACGGCTCGACTTGGTCTTATAAAAAGGTCTCTGGGTGATAGCAATCTGCCAAAGCTGTGACTGAATAGTACTGTTCTGGAACCCTGCACAGAGGTGTCAGCCAACTTAAAATGGCACCTTTACCCACTCTTTGAGCCAAGCGCTGAAATCATACTTTAGTTCTTAAAGTAACTGCCATTTTGTTATGAGATCCTATAAAATATTCTTTCCTCTGTTCAGATAGAACCAGTATACTTCAGAAACAAACTGGAAATGACCTCTCGTTTTCTCATACAATCACTATTATGGTGCAGAAAATCCTGGTGTAAAGTCATGAAGTCTATTCTAAATTGTGCTCCTTTGTAGATTTCATTCTCTGTTCCAACTCGTGGATCATCTCTCCATCCCTTAGGTAGAGGAGAGGGAACCTCATTAAATTCTTCTGCATCTCACAGATTACCCAAATCCTGAGTGGCAGTTCAGATGCTGAAATAGTTTATCTGCATGAACTGTCTGCTGGCGACCTCCTGAATACCATCATCTCAACTGCAGAAGCGCCAGATCCCAGTATAAGAGCAGCATACTAGTGGAGGGGAAAAGAAGAATTGTATGGCAGCCGGGGTGGAGTGTGGGGGTACATATTCTGACAAGCATCATTATCAGGATTGCTAACGTTTTGTAAAGAATAAAGAAGGTCAGCTATAAGTGAGAAAGTGAAATCAACAATTTTCATTAAGTTGAGCTTTTAAATTCCACTTTTGGGCAACATCTGGTCAGCACTGTGGAAAGTTGAGGTTAAATAGTGAACTGTTGTGGGGGGCTGTCTTGCACATTTAGGATGATTAACAGCATCCCCAGCTAGATGCCAGCAACACCCCCACCCCTTGCAACAACCAAAAAATGTTTCCAGACATTGCCATGGATTCCTTGGGGTTTGGGGTGGGGGTGGGGTTGGGGGAAAGGGATTATCTCCACTTGAAAAGAATCTCTCTAGGAAAAAACAACAGTATTATTTGTTTCAATTGCTATTTTTTTCTGCTTTAAAGTTATGTTCAAGTTTTTAAGGTGTTAAAAGAGAGAAGAGAAATGACTATAACTTAAGAGACACAAGCACCAATTCAACATAAAAAGCAATCTGTTTATATTCCTCTTTCAGCATTTTTAATATTTAAAGAAGTCATAATATAATAAATGGATATACAACAAAATAATACAGTGTACTTGGAAATATATCTTAGAAGATTTACATATAACGCATGGAGTAAAAGGTGTAAGAATCTTTAAAATCCTTTGTCACTCAGAGAACAATATTATTCCCTCAAATTGTAGGAGTGGTATTCTCTCATTGCTATGAGAAAACATTGGCCACACAAAGTTAGTCTTTTTTTTTTGAATAACCATTCATCATTTGGAATCATTAGCTTTCTCATAAAATTGTGAGGAATGCAAAATTATTTTTCAAAAAATCATTAGTTACACAGCATTGCATCATAAAAGCACAGGTCTATTACTCTACCCTTTTCTGCATAAAAATGTGTCAGATATGCATGATCATTTATGTTGATAAATATCTTTTAAACTATGTTTATTGTTTCATGATCAGGCCAATACTAGCTCTTCCATTTCAACAGTGATTTTTATAATGAGATCATTTTTTAGATATGAAAAATCCTGAAATGAAAGAGAATAAATATCACTTTTCATCCAGCTAAAAACATTTTAAAAAGCAGTTTTTTTCTGTGTACTCTGTGGCTTCAAGGCTGACTAGAAGCAGCTGCTCTAGTAAACGTTTACCAGCATTTTGTCAGTATTCTGTTCACTGAAGATTTTGGAATCCTTCCCGCTTCTTTGGTGTGTGCTTGCTTGCTTGCTTGTTTGTTTGTTTGTTTGTTTTTTAAGCTTAAAACAAGTGTCACAACTTCTAAGAGTACCAAATAACTGCTTTCAGCCAAGACATATTGTTATGAAAGACAAATGTCACAGCTATCGTTGGCCTCAGAAATGAGTCATAAAATGACATTTCTATCCTTTTTCTAACTTCTCCAAATTACTAAGGCTTTGGAATAACTTGAATTCAATGTTAAAAATTTAGGTCAGATACTACATTCTCTCTTTTTGATCATTACTGGGTATAGGAGAGTTTGTCAAGTTTTAAAAATTGATCACTATGTCCTATAGGGGTTATTATTTTCACTATTCCTCTGACGTTTATTGACAACCTACTTTGCCAAACAGGGATTTTTCTCTAGTAGCAAATGAAATAAACCTAACCCAACTTGTTTTTTAAAAAAGGACAATTTATTGCTTTATATAGAAGAAAGGCTGGGGTTGGGGGAATGTCTGGAGGGTACAGAGTGAAGTTTGGGCATGTTTAGTCTTTTGGTACAGAGGGAAAAACTGATTTCTCCAGAAACCTGTCTCGTTAACCAGTTTTCTCTCTTTATTTCACATCGGCTTCCTTTTCAGACTCCTTGTGGTGGTATAATAGTTGCTGGAAGCTCTAGGCCTGAATCTTCCCATGTTTAAGGCAAGTGGAAATGAAGAAATGACAGCTGGTCAGCAGTTGCAGCAAGAGTCTCTTTCTTGGCTCTGTTTGCTCACACACTCCTCTCTGAATCCATCAGTGTGGCTGGGTAGAAGGCAGTGCTCAGGTTGCCAAGGAGGGTGTCAGGGGCACACCCTGGGGTCCCCAGTGGGCTTGACTCTATGTGCAGCATAGGGATTGAGTGAGAAAAGGATTGGTCCTTCAGTGGAGTGGCGAATGGACACTGGTGGACACAAGCAATACATGCCCACTACATCTGCTCTCTGCTTTTTACCAAAATGATCATTGAATAAACCAATAAAGCCCTAAATCAAGATGCTACAAGATAAACAGAGGCATCTCTGCCCTTAGGTTGCTAAACTGGGAAAATGATCAGGCACATACATAACTAAAATAGAAACCAGTAAGAGCTATCAGGTACCATGTTATAAACATCGAAGGGGTTCTTTGCTAGGATGCACAGGGAAGATTTGTAAAGACTAGATTTTGGAAATGATTCTGAGTAAGACAGGGACATTGAGGAAGGGAGGGAATGCTACGAACAAATAAAGTTTTCATTGGAAGAGCAAGTCAGGTCAACTACATCAGGAGTCAACAGCTATGGCCTTGAGCCAAATCCTGTTTTGTAAATAAAGTTTTATTGGAACACAGCCATGCCCACTTATTTACATATAGTCTATGGCTGCTTTTATAGATTTAACTAGTTATGACTGACTATGTAGTCTGAGAAGCATAAAATATTTACTGCTGGACCCCTCATAGGAAAAGTTTGCTGATCCCTGAGCTATAGGATAAATTATGGACATGGCATGTGATTAGCCTGAAAAAGTCATACTTGCATAATAATGTAACTCTTGACCAGCAAGTGCAGAGGGCTTTCTTTAATGTTTAAAATGATGGAGACCCACTGCAAGGTGCTGAGAAACAGATGGTGTGATTATAACTGAGCCTTACTAATACTAATGTGATAAAAGTGTATATAATGCACTGGAGGGAGGAAGTGCTTAACCACAAACTGCAGCACACAGAATGATCACCAGGGAGCTTGTGATGCATGTGGATCCCAGCCCCACCCTGGACATGCTGCTTCAGAGAATAGGCCATTCTCATGTTGCTGGTTCTCAAGGTCCCTACTGTTGGAAAGGTTAAACTGTAATTCAAGGGAATGGGTGGCCAGTCTTATGATTACTATCATGGTTCATGTGAAAGATGACAGCATCTCGCTAGATGGTAGGCAAGTTTGCCCCTGTCATTTGCAGAGACAGGGCTAGAGTTTAAACAGAGACTCCCAACTTCTTGCACATGCCCCTTCTCTCATAATCCCAGGCTCCATCCCTACCGTGAAGGACCTCTTGAGCACCTGGACATCCAAGGCCATGTTCTACACACACCCCTTCTCCTAACAGCCGAGTGTCACAGTCTGTTTCTGAGAGCACAGCCCAGAGAAGTAGTCTTGGGGCTACTTGGGTTGGGGAGTCTAGGGTGCTGGGTACCTTCATCATGGTCCAGAAGGGGATGTGTGCATTTCAGTTGGGAAAATCCCTTGGTCTTTGAAACTTTCTATCTTATGGCAAAGTGTACATCCAGAGGAAAGCCAAAGCAGAATCCCATATGATGTGGGGCCCAAGACTGGGGCCCTGATTACCTGATCTAAATGTGGGGCTAAGAAAGGGAGAGATGTTTTTAAGATATTGCTTTGATAAAATAAATAGGACTTGGTAGCTGTTTTGGGTATAAGAGAGATGGAAAGGAGAAAGAGTCAAGGGTAGCAAAGGTTTCAAGCTTAGATGAACGGGGGAATGGGGGAAGTATGGTGTCACCTGAAAATAAAAATAGAAAATCAGGGGAAAAAAAACATACATGAGACAAAAACAAAAAACAAAAAAACCATCATTTGTTTTGGAAATCTCATGAATGAGGAATAAGAATGGAATCTAGGTAGAGATGACCTATAAGAATTGGTAAACGTAGGAAAGAGATTAGAACTGGAATATGCAATTTGGTGCTAACAGAATAATCTTCCTTTATTTATGAATGCATTCTAATTTATTCTATCTGTACTGGTCCTTTATTTCTTATGCTGAATTTCTTTAAGTAGAGAAATTACTAGTCATGAACTACCTAACGACATCAAGGTAGAGTCAGTAAAGAAAGCCAACAAAAATGCTCAAATATTTATGAATGTGTTTATTTCAATTTATTTAGTGGTATTCTAACTGATGAGCTAGTGTCCTAAAACCTTGTAAAAGTTAATAATGAAAATTTATTTGTAAGGGTAAACAATAAGTTTTTATTATGAGCTCACAGATTTAACAGATACAATTATGTGATGTGTTTCAAATCATGCAAGTGTCTTTACTGATACTCAAATTATCCCATGTATGGTTAGTTGGAAATTTTTTAAATTGGCTCCTGAATTATTAGAAATGACTCCTGTAGTCTTTGATAGCTTCCTTGTCTTCAAAACTGTTTGCACCATTCTACCTAAGACCTGGATTTGGGCATTTCTCAAAGGAACATTGAGTCTTTGTAATGACATAAGCCCTTCAAAGAATATCATATGGAAAAGAAAAGTGCTTATTAAATGAGCTGCTTAAATGTATATTTTTTAAAAGAGAAAATTTATGATAATTTTACTCAAACACTACCAATTAAATATATGGCTTTTACTTAACCTCACCAATCTTTCCATACATCCTTCCTCTCACACCAAAAATTGTAGTTGTCAAGACCACCCATATAATTATTTATTCATTTCATTCACCAATATACGTATCATAGGCTCACAATGACACTTCCGGCTTCACTATCAATACAGTGATTAGATAATTATTAAGAAGAAAGTGAGGTTTTTTTCTTTGCTTATTTGTTTGGTTTTGTACTTTTTTCTTTAGGGTATACCCCATTATGGATGTTTAGTCAAATTATCATGACGGTGTGGTTATGACAACTACCTTTATATATAGTTGTTATATTATTTTATTTTTTTTCTAAATTTTATAAGTTGTGTTTTGTTAATTTATTTTTATAAATGTCAAATATTTCCATATTTCCAAAGTCAAATTTATAAAATTATCTTCTGAAGAGTCTTGCTTCTATTTTAGGCTCCTGAAAACTCTTTCCCAGTCTCTCCTATTGGTAGCCATTTAATTTTTTTTTTTTGGTTCAACCTTTCATTTTTCAAAATATAAGCAAATATGTGTATATTCTCTATATATTTTAAACTCTTTTATAGGGTAAGCAGTAGCTCCCTTTATTTTCTTTTCTTCACTTTGCTATTTTTCAGTTATTAATATATCCTGGTGGTCACATCACAGTATTCTATAAAATCATTCCTCATTCCTTTTACAGCTGCATGTTGTTCCATTATGTGGGTGTTCTATGGCTTATTTGACTAGTCTTTAATTGGGAAATATTTAGATTGTTGGCAGTATTTTGCCCTTACAAGAAGTACTGCATTGAATTCTTTGTTTTTATATACATACATGTTTATTTTTACCAGTATGTCTTTGTGAAATAATCCCATAAGTGGAAATGTTAGATCAAAGGGTAACTGTCTAAATAATTTTGCAAGATAATTGTCACATTTTGCTGTATAAGGCTATACCATTTTGCATTCCCAAGAGCAGTCTAAGAGTGCTGTATTCACACAGCCTTGTCAAGAGAGTATTTCACGAAACGTTTGGATTTTTGCCAATTAGAAAGAGGAAGAATGGTATCTTAGTGTACTTTTAATTTTTGTTTCTCTAATCTTGAGTGAAGTTGAGGATCTCTTCCTATGCTTATGAATTGTTTGTTTTTCTTTCTCTATGGACTGCCTGTTCCTATCTGCAGCCCAGTTTCCCATATAATATCTTTATGATTTGGTGCCTGCCATTTCCTGTGTAGCCCGATGGCCTGATGCATGCTAGCTTCAGCCACACAGACCTGCTCCCAGTTTGAGTCAGAGAGTCTGCTTCATTCCTTTCTAATTGTCCCTCTCAGCCTCTGCACATCCCCTTTGTCTTGCTCCATTGGTCCTGCCTTCTGGTATGGTACCCCATGGGCAATGCCCTCTCTCCCTTGCAAACCGGCTCCCTTAAAGTGGTCTGCAGGAATTAATACCGAGCTCTTTAAGAGTACCTACCTTTGAAGGGTTGGACACAAATACTTTGACGTTTTTAAATTTAGTATACCTCCTATATTGTTGTAAAGTTATAATGAGTATGTATTATATTTATAACTTAAAATAAGCAAATCAAAGAGGAAAAAAATCTTGAATCTCCCTTTGAAACCTCCTTGTGTCCTGACCAGATATTTATATAATCCATCCTCTGATTCCACAGTGCTATCCATCCATCTGTATTATTCTTCTCAGGTTGTCATAACAAAATACCACACACTGGGTGGCTTAAACAGCAGACATTCATTTTCTCACAGCTCTAGAGGCCAGAAGTCCAAGATGAAAGTCCTGGCAGAGTTTGGTTCTGGAGAGGTCTCTGTCCCTGGCTCGTAGACACACGTCTTCTTGCTGTGTCCTCACATGGCCTTTGCTCTTTGTGCATGTAGAGAGAGAAAGAGAGAGCGAGAGCTCTCTGGTGTCTCCCCTCTTCTTATAAGGACTTATGAGATTAGCACTCCACTCTTTTGACCTCATTTCACCTTAATTACCTACTAAAACACCTTATCTCCAAATACAGTTAGGAGTTAGGGCTTCAACATATGAATTTGGGAGGGGAACAATTCAGTCCATGACAGCACCTATTATCCTATTATGCATCCATCCATTCATCCATCTATCCATCCATCTATGCATCCTTCCAGTTATCTATTTATGTTTAATGCACTGCTTAAGTACAACTTCCTACTTAATTCTTATTCTTTCTTCTATGTTTTGTCTCTGTTAGAGTAGGCATTTTATCTTCATTGCTTTGAATCCCCAGGGTCTAGCAAACAATAGGTGCTCAAAAAATACTTGCTAAGTAATGGTTCAGATGTTGGTCTTTGGGCATGTGATTGTGTAAATATCACATGTATTTCTTTATTCTTTTCCTGAAGTTACAATTAGAGGAATATTACTTTACTTTTACTGACATCTTATACATATCATAAAATTTGTATGACATAATCAGGAAATGCAAATGTAAAAATAAAAAGATTGTTTTTAAAGTAGAAAGTAATATTAAGCCTTTACATAAATTTTTTAACAGTATGTGAATATATGATGATTTTCAGTAACAGTTTCCTATCAGTTAAGTTGGAAGCTTAAATACTTTTCGGAAATTCTCTAACTCTATTACCACATTACGGTTTATAAAATAATCAGTTTTATTGCTTTCATCATGTTGTTTATGTGCTAATAGAAAAATGTACAGACAGCTGAAGTGTTTATAATTTATGAGCAATCACAATTTCCTTAAATTTATTGAACTCGTTACCTGGGCTTTTAAAGCTGGCTTCAGATATGAAGGGTACACACAGCAGGCTGTTACTGTGCGTTCTGATCCACTAGCATGCAATGGGAAGTTGCTCTCTGACTCTCCTTAGCTCCTCAGGAGTTAGAGTGACAGCAATAACTCATCAGGCATGATGTTGATATTTGCAGCCCCCACATGTGAGACCTCTGGCCTCGGACCAGAAAGACATCCAATCATACTCCTGCCAATAGAACCATCTGTGACAGGAAACAGTGAGGGCAGAGATTGGGGGTAATTCTTGGGACAGCCCTCAGTTTCTCCACTGGTAGGAGGAGAACGTCTTGATGTTGCCAGATTTTCTACAGTGTGGAGTGGATGGTGAATATGTGTTCTAGGATCATTTGTGAAATGTTATATTTGCAAGACTAATGTCCTGGAGATAGATGATTTTGATGTTTTTCAAAGTTCCCTGAGCCCTTCGACAGAGCGTATTAGAAAAAAAAGAAAATGTTAATGACGAGACATCTTCTCACCTCTGATATTCAGGAGATAATCAGTGTGCCTGGCCTGATCTTCTTTCAGAGGCGGCACCACTGAAAAGAAAGTAACGTGAGATTTGGAAACAGTCATTTGTGGACTCACATACCATATCTGTTGTCACCAGCTATGGGTCCTTGGGCAATCTACTTATCATTCCTGGAGTATAAAGGATACAAACACCTATTTTTGATAATATATAATGAATTAAATTAGCTTACATATCAGAAGAGCATAATGTAGTACCTTGCTAATCAATGTAGTTACTTTTATCTTTATTTTATTCATTTTTAATTTCATCTATGTAGAGTACATTTTTCCCAGCATAAGATGGAATAACTTCTTACGTAGCTTTCTTATGTAGACTTTTTCCCTCATACGTATTTGCAGGGCTTTGAAATATGCAGATTTATTTGTATGACACTGCTAGTGCCTGGCATCTCTCATTGAATATCTTCCTTGAATATTTTTCTGGATGCACTTATTGTCTCTTCCTTATCCCTCTCCTTATTTTCATTTGCCCAGTGACCCAGAGAACCTGAGTAGTCTTAAGAAATTGAATGTAGCTGCAAAATAGGAGCAAGAGTTCTGCCATTTGCCAGCTGTGTGAGCTTGAACTTGACATTTTTACATCTACATTAGCTATTTTATTATTATCCTTAGCTTGGACTCCTATCATTTTGTGCCTGAGTTTTCACAACAAGCTTTTTTGCCAATTGGCCAAACTCTAGTCAGCCTGCCTTCAAGTTCACTTCTCCTGTAATCCAGGCAAATACACCATGCACTCATGCACTCAACTGCCCAAGAAGGTGATTAGGCTTTGCAAAGCCTCTTATTGTTCAACACCTGTTCCCACATTGATTCAGTTTCTCTTAGGCTACCAATTCTTGGCCTAACCATTTGGATTTGGCAGTAGTAACTAGTCTTTCATTTCCTGACTCTCAGCTTTGCCTTAAGGAGCCTGGCTTGAATAGACCTACCAGCTTTTTCCGGAAATTTAGTCTGTTTCTGGGTCTGCACATTAGGCAATATCAAGTAGAAGTGTGAACCCCAGCCCTGGTGCAGATTTGCAATATGAACCTTGATAGATGGCTTCATCTCTATAGGACACATGTGATGGTTGATTTTGTCAGCCTGGCTATGGTACCCTGATTTTTTGGCCAAACACTATTCTAGATGTTCTTGTGCAGCTGATTTTTGGATGAGATTAACATTTAAATTGGTGGACTTCTAGTAAAGCAGATTACCTTCTGTAATATTGGTGGGCATCATCCAACCAGTTGAAGGCTTTAAGAAAAAAGACTGACCTCCTCCAACGAGAGGGAATTCTGCCAGTGGACTGTCTTCAAACTTGAACTGCAGCTCTTCCCTGGGTCTCCAGCCTGCTGGACTGCCCTGCAGGTTTTCGACTTGCCAGCCAAATTCACAAACACATGAGCCAACTCCTTAAAATAAATCTCTCTCTTTCTATCTCTGGAAAAGGTGAGGACAACTTCATTAGAGTTGTGAAGATTGGAATGTAAGCTTAAGGAGTGGAATTTTATTCAGGGGCAATGAAATCTCACTGAAGGTGTTTCAGCAGACTTTCTAAGTGGATGATGTGTCTAATAAATGTCGAATGCTCATACTTTTAACAGGAACCTTGTTGCCTTGGAAGGGGAGAGGAAAGGAGTTGTGAATTGGGAGACAATGGCAGCGGTTGGGTTGAACAGAAGGAGAGTTCAAAGTAGAGAGCTGTTTTGTCACGCCATGAATCAAATGCAAAAGAGGTAGGGAAACTCCCAAACTACCTTTTTGGCCTCAGGAACAGTGCTTAACACATAGAACACTTTCCACGAGAAAGGCACTGTTCTAAGTGCTTTACAGGTGTCAACTCATTTGTTCCTCAGAATTAAGTATTTTATTATCCCCCTTTTTACAGATAAAGAAACTGAGACAGAGAAGTTAGGTAACTCACCCAAGGTTACACAGCAGGAGCATGGCAGCTACTTCATGATACCCCATTGCACACTGCCAGGCAGAGCACTAAGTAGTGTGCAGCTAGAGCACTTTTAAATACTGCTGATTTAAAACACGATACATACATCATTTTCTCTTTCTTCTTATTTTTTTTTAATACCTCTGGGTTGAAAACAACTTCTTTCCTCTTCTAAATAGCACACTTCGGAAGTGTCTTGGAAGCTACAGAAACAAGTTAAACTCTACATGAGCAATTGTTCCGCCAGGGGAAAAGCGCCTGCCTGCAATTCTTTACAATCCTCCAACAAGCCGTTCCGAACAGGTAAATGACTCCGTAGTGCAAAGGAGCCGAAACGACTCCTTCCATGTGACTCTCGTTTTGGAATACAGAAGAGAATTCAATATGTCTTACCAGGTTATTACAAAAGAAACCTGCTGTTGCCTACCTCATTTTATGGCATCTGACACCAGATTTTAAACACAATAAAACAAAATAATGTATATCTTTTTCTTTAGTGACACAGAGACAGTTTCTTGCTTTATTCTTTGACATTAGGCTGTAGGTATGTCTACCACTGCTAATCATCTGTTATTGAGACCATACCTGCTCATGTATGCTTGGCTTGGATCCAAAGGAAATCAAGTGCTAAATTTGAATAATTTGGAATAGGAAATAGGTGGTTTTGCAATAAAGGCCGTTTAAGTTTTATTTTCTTAAGAAAACCGTATCATCTCCTATTATTCCTGACTAAAGTAGTTTTCTATTTTCAATAGTTCTTCTAGATGGTGATGCATCTTAGTTCATGCATGTTGCAAACATTGTAATGATGTCATTCTGCACTGCAGCCATTCTTCTTTCATTCATTTGTTTCCCCATTTATTTATTTAGGGCCTAATATATGCCATTTGCTGCACTGTTATGGAATAGTGAGAATTATGGAATATGTACACATTAATGAGATGGTCTCTGCCTTGAAGGAATTTAAGACCCCTAGAGGAAAAAATGATATGCATGTGCTTTAACACAAAGAAAACTGTGATGCTGTCTCAAAAAAAAAAAAAAATAGTGACTTTTTGGAGGCAGGTAGAAGTTGGAGGAAGGAGATGGTGTAAATTGAGGGGAGACTTTCTATGACTCCAGGTGAGCTAAAGATTTAGGCAGCTCAGGAGTGTATCACTCCAGAGGAAGTTCTTCAAACTTTCTCTGAGCGCTTGATATATATGCATGCTCCTGTTTATAAAGACCTCATTTCCCCTGCATCTCTTTCAACATCATCTCTACCCCTGGCTACCTTTTTAACACAACCCAACAAGTTGTGACAAGAGCATTCTGCTGAATAAGGACAAGGCTTAAATCAGATGCAAATTTCTTAATGCTTCCTTTCCACTTACTTACATTTGCCACTTATATGCAAATATCAGTCTCCTCTCTGGTCTCATTGTAACACTTTGTCCCTCCAGCTTCACCCTAACCTGGCTTTAGATAATGGAGACCTTTGAGTTTGTTAAATCTAGATCCATACTTAGCTGTTTGTCCACTCGGTAACTCAAAACCCAAACGTCTGGGATCATAATTCTTCAGGAAATAGCTCTCCATAAAAATGTATATCAGAGTCTCGGTGATAATGTAATCATAAACTATGGGTGTTAGTCAAAGTGCTTAAAGGTAAATTTTCTGGCTGTATTCCCACATCCACGAAAGATGATCATTTTTCAAAATCTCCAGTTTAGCAATCTGATGCTTTTGGCAGAAACGTGCACTATTGTATCACGAACAGGCTTGTTGAGCACGTAGTAAACCCAATCAGGACGTTTCACTAATGTATGCATCTGCATTGATTTTTGTGTTTTCCTTAAATGCTTTTTTCTGATGAAATCTATCCTGTTGGCTCAGCTCCTGAGATAGAAGCTGAGCTCTGCATTCTTCTAGCAGCTCAGGGTGAAATAAATGCTTGTCTAATGCTGTATGGCTCAACGCCTGCGTCATATCTGTGCCTGCCATAAAAGCAGTGATAAACATGATATATTTTTATGACTCTGAATGCTCTATGTGTCAATAAAATATTTTTTAAACTAGATGAGGGCTGCTGTGAACCTGCCTCCCTGCCGAAGCACTGAGTCCCAGTGTCCCAGACCTGATTCAGCCCGGATGGCAGAATCATCAATCGTCTGTGATGAAATTAGGTGTCTAGTGCTTGTGGCATATGCAATGCTTTAGTCCTAATGGTCTAAGAGTTTTGTTGTTTTTTTTTCTTGATACACATTGAGAAACGCTTCTCTTGCTTCTTGTTGGGGAAATGGATCGTAGCTGTAATCGACCAGATGAGCTAAATGACCTTTCCTTATTGGAAATGCCCTGGGATTTTACAAGAGGAAAAGATCCATATATGCAAGAGAAACTGCAGTGTAAACTTTTCAAAGACACTTTAATAGGCTGCTTTAAAACTATAATTTAAATGTGGAGGAGCCCCTTTGCAGAATACTTCTATTGACTGAAGATAAGATTCCTTTCAGACTTTGGAGGGGCAGTGTTGTTTATTGTGTAGCAAACAACAAATGAATGATGTTGTTAACAGTATTACTTAAGACTACACAGCACTTTATATTTGCTGAAGGATTTTATGTTTAGTTCTTGAAATAACATTTAGAAGAATGAGTTGTGTCTTATTCCATTTTATGGTACATAATGATTAAGAAACTTTACACAGTAAACAAATAATAGCCCAGGGACTAGAGCATGTCAGGATGGGTTAGACCCAGTGGATCCTTCAGCTACCCTACCCTGTCTTCCCAGGACTTTAGTAGAAGTAATAATCAGCTAGCCATTCAATAATGAACGCATTTTGAATGAAGGACAATGAATAAAAATGCATACTTTAAATGGTACTTCCTTGCCTGTTCACAAATAAAGGTTAATGACAAATATTCTCATCATCTTTAAATGGCTGATGCAGAGGAGATTTTTCATCTCTAAACCTGCAAGTTTACAAAATAGGCTGAATAAGAACACTTTCCTACATGGAATATGAAGCGTGCATGTTTTGTATTTCCCCTAGACAACTCTCTGTCTGTACCTGGGGTTTGTTGTTAGGGAATTGATGTTGTTTAATTTTGTTTCATTATCATTGGAAGCAGTAAAAGGAACTAACATTTATTTGCTATTTATGTCATTGCTATATGATTTTAGGCCCTGGACTAGGCATTATACATCTATTAACAAACAGTTCAGTTTCCAAACAACTTCCTAAATTGATCTGCTTTTCAATTTTCTGATTCTCATTTCAGATGGAAAGAAAAGCCTCTAGCTCCTTGGGATATTATTCTTTAGCACAGGGCTCTGCATTGCAAATCTCCCCAGAATTGCTGGTATTTACATACCAATTTGACGTGCATTAGAATTTTAAGGGTCCGTGCTCTAAAATGTTAGCCCATCAGGCACATGAAGTGGAATGAAATGCATAATGTTAACATTGCTTTCCTATTCAATTCCATTGCGTTTTGGTCAAAAGTTAAGTTGACACAGATCTGTCAATTCCCTTTTTATATGATAGCCAAATGTCAAGTACATTGTAAGTGAACATTGGCATATAACAGATCGATAAGAAATCAGTGTTAATAAGGCCTTTACCGAGGTCCAAATTATACACTGAGATGAGAACCAATGAAATTTTGCAAGAAATCAGGTGAGGGCAGATTTTAGGTTCGGCTCTCTCTGGTTCTTTCGTAGATAATATGCTGCTTTCATTCTACCATGTGATAATACTCTTTTTGAAAGCAAGGCGGCTGAACAGTAACAGCATCCACTGTACAAGTGTGTCTAAGCTTCTCAACGCTGTGATGTATTTAATGTCATTTACAGAGGTACTATAATGCAAATTTGATTTACCTCTTTGTTGACAATGAATTTCGAGTGTAGAGGAGTCAAATAACTTGACTCAGGCCTCAAAGCTAGTCATAAGTGTCTCAGATTGGCAATAAAATCATGGCTTGTTAATTATAGAACTAATATCTTTCTAATTTTTGGTCACTGTTCTTTTATAGTGGTGGGAATCTTGACAACTCTAACCCGAGTGAGTATGCCATTGTTAAAGAAGACCCAGAGCTGGATAGTAGTTTAAGTGGTAAAACAATTTATTCACAAAAACTATTGCAATGGGCAATTAGAAACTTTAGTACAGACCTGGGCACAATTTCAAATACAACAAGGTGTGTATGGGACGGGGCAGGGGCGAAGGTTGGTAAATAGAAAATTACTAAGAGAAAATATCAGGGGTAAGGAGGGATGTTGGCTAAACCAACCTAACAGAACTCTTGATTGGACATCTCTGGGATGGTGAGGTTGAGGAACAGGATCAGATATAGAGGGTGAACATATATTTAGGATGGGGGGCCTTGCTAAAATGACATTGGATTCTTGCTAGAACTGGACCCTATAAGGAAGGACAAGGAAGTACAAGTTTTGACCTAAAGGGAGCTCAGAGGAGCCTAACCAAAGTTTGGTCAAGGAAAGGATCTTGTCACCTAGAATGTGCAAAATATCTTTAAAATAACAGAAATACTATTAAATTGAAGACAAGTCTTAAATCATGGCATATTCTGGAAAGTCCCTAACCACAACTTAATCAAAATCATTTGATTTCTTTGAGAGTATTTGCTCAAATAATGGAAATAAAATATTTAGCACAGTGCATATTGTATTACGATTTCCGTTGTATGTTAAGCATTGAAGATATGATAGCAATTATTCTTAATTTGCTTCTTCTTTATCATCACCAACATGGAATGTTGGCAGGATTATGGATTTTTTTTTGTCAGAGATCAGGATCCACATTAATTTTTTTGTATGACTCTAGAAAAATCATTTATCTGTCCAGCATATCCATGCTGCAATCTATAAATTGAAGATAACAAAATTATCTAGGGGAAAATTATTAGTAAAGAGCTAGCATAAGTATAGTAAGGATCACATATAAAATGTTCGATAAAAACAAAGGTTATAATATTTGTAATTGTTATAACAATATATGCCTATAAATATATATAATTTGTGTATATAATATAAACAATGTAACACATCATATATTATTTACATAATATGTATGATAGTGTATAAATTGAATATATTATATGTATCATAAATATTATATTTTTATTATTGTTATTCTTATTATCATTATTGACATTTATAAATAGACACACTTAGTCAAGTATTTCTGCCAACAAATTATCTCTACATTTATTTTAAACTATGGAGCAATTAGAAAAGTAATTACAGCAGTAAATCTTCACCAAAAAAGGACTAAAGAATAGAGGAGATTTTTAAAAGCCAGTGATTAATGATCAACCAATTAAGAAAGAAAGGAAAGAAAAGAACTTTCTGATTACCACCTCTCCATGTTATCCTTCTTTAACTACACCGTATTCTTAATTCTATCTCCTTTGTGGATTGGAAAAAAAAAATCCAATGGTCCCTATTTACTTATTAAGAAAATGAAAACATAGCATTTCTCTTCCTTCTCCTTGAGACCTACCCACCACGGAAACCATCAGGATATTAGGGAAATTATTGAGGAAAACTTCCCGGGTATTGCCAGAAATTCAGACATACAGATACCAGATGGACATTGAACACTGGGAATATTCATAGCAAATAGGTCATCTCCAAGACACGTATTAATAGTAATCAACTTGGCCAAAGACAAAATGAAGGAGAAAATCCTGCAAGCAGCAAGATGAAAGCAGCAAATAACCTAGAAAGGAAAACACATCAGACTGACTACAGACTTCTCAGCAGAAACTTTACAAGCCAGAATGGACTGGGGCCCCGTCTTCAGTCAACTTACACAGAACAACTGCCAACCTAGAATTTTGTATCCTGTAAAACTAAGTTTCACAACTGACAGAGAAATTAAGTCTTTTCCAGACAAGCAAACTCAGAGGGAATTTACCATGACCAGATCTGCCCTGCACAAAATACTAGGAGCAGCACTGTACACAAATCAGTACAACAGACACCCACCAGTGTAAATTCACCTAAAAAAACCCCCCAAAACTAACAACTCCTATAAAACAATAGAACAAGAGGTAAAACAAAGCAATAAGGGACCACCCAACAGGATGAACAGACCAACATCCCACATGTTAATGCAATCGATCAATGTTAATATACTGACTGCACCTCTCCAAAGACATAGGCTGGCTGAATAGATGAAAAAACACAACCCAAGTATCTACTGTCTCTAGGAAATGCATCTAAATCATAAGGACGCACACAGACTTGATGTGACAGGACGGAAAAAAATATTCCATGCAAATGGAAATCAAAAGAGAATAGGAATAGCTATTCTCATATCAGAAAAGAAAATGACTTTAAGCCAACAAAGGTAAACAAAGGCAAAGAAGGTCATTATATAATGGTAAAGGGAGCTATCCAACAAGAAGACATAACAATCCTAAATATATATGCACCCAAACCAGTAGCTCCCAGATACATGAGGTAAATTTTGCTAGAACTAAGGAAAGAAATAAACAGCAGCATTGTAATTGCCAGGGAGCTCAATGCCCACTGTCAGAACTTGACAAATCACCAAGGCAAAAAATAAAGAAAGAAACAATGGACTTAAACCAAACCCTAAATCAAATTGGACCTAACACAGACATTTATAGAACATTCTACACCAAAACTACAAAATACACATTCTTCTCAGCAGCATATAGGACATTCTCCAAGATTGATCATATCTTAAACCACAAAACAGGTCTCAACGAATTCAAAAAACTTGAAATCATACCATGTACCTTCTTAGGCCACAGCAGAATAAAACTAGATATCAAGCACAAGAGAAACCTGAAACCTACACAAAGTCATGGAAATTAAACAGCTTACCGCTGAACGATGACTGGGTCAAGAATGAAATTAATGGAGGCTGGGCGTGGTGGCTTACGCCTGTAATCCTAGCACTCTGGGAGGCCAAGGCAGGCAGATCGTTTGAGCTCAGGAGTTCGAGACCAGCCTGAGCAAGAGCGAGACCCCATCTCTACCAAAAATAGAAAGAAATTAACTGGACAACTAAAATACATAGAAAAAATAGGCCGGGCATGGTGGCGCATGCCTGTAGTCCCAGCTACTTGGGAGGCTGAGGCAGGAGGATCACTTGAGCCCAGGAGTTTGAGGTTGCTGTGAGCTGGGCTGATGCCACAGCACTCTAGCCCAGGCAGCAGGGTGAGACTCTGTCTAAAGAAAAAAAAAAAAAAAGAATGAAATTAATTAATGGAAATCAAGAAATTCTTTGAACTGAACAACAAAGGGGACACAAGCTATCAAAATCACTGGCACACAGCAAAAACATGCCTCAAGGGAAAATTCATAGCCTTAAATGCCTACATTAAAAAGACAGAAAGTTCACAAATTAACAATGTATTGTCACACCTTCTTCTCCCTTGGGGATACCTATAATTCGAATGTTTGTTCACTTCACATAGTCCCATACCTCTCTCAGTGATTACTTGGACTTTCTATACTCTTCCCTGCCTCTTTGAATGACTGGGTTATCTCGAGAACCTCGTCTTCAAGCTCTGAGATTCTTTCTTCTCCTTAGTTTAGCCTGCCGTTTTAACTTTCTGCTGCATTTTGAAATTCCTTAAATGGCTCTTTCATTTCTTTAAGTTCTAGTATATCCTTTCTTTTGTTGTCTAGATCTCTAGTGACTTTTGCCATTTATTTTTATTGATTTCCTGAAATATTTTTTGGCTTTGTTGGTTTTCTACTTCTCTTCAGTTCCAGTCACCTTATTTGCCATCCATATTCTGAATTCCATTTCTGTCATTTCTGCAGTTTCCTTGTGGGTGGGGTCCACAACTGTAGTTCTGTTGTGTTCCCTTGGGAGTGTCGAACTATTTTATATTTTCGTGTTTCCAGGGTTCTTTTGCTGGTTTCTTCTCATCTGTCTCCCCTTCTCTCACCTCTGGTTCAATAGGATTTTAGGGCACCTGTTCTCCTTGCCTGGTGCCTCTCTTGAACTAAGTCCAGGAGTGATGGCTGCTAAAGGCTGGGGGGTCCTGAGTGAAGTGTTGGACCTTGGGGAAGTTATGCTGGGCTAGCAGTAGTAGTGGGGACTCAGTAGTGTGGTCTTAGAGTCCAGGCATAATTCTGGTATCTCAGGGATGGAGTTGTAGGCCCAGCAGGGGCCAGGAACTACAGGGGTAGAGCCTCGGACTTGGGCACAGTGAAAGCTTCAGAGCTGGCTCTGGGGATTTCAGGGGCAGAGCCACCCTATTGGGGGATGTTCCACCAGCGTGGGGATTGCTGATGCCCTATCCCATAGTCTGATGGCCTAGGGTCTATGTAGGTGGGCTGGTGCTTCTGTTCAGCTCAGGTTCCCCCCCAACACCTAGAAACTACTGATGCAGTTGTCCCAGGTTTCCTAAGTGGTGCCTGTAGCAGCTGGGCTCCTGCTCTGTTCAGCTCCCATGCTGGGGAGGAGGCATGCTCAGCCCCCAATAACAGGGCATTATACAGGGGAGCATCTGTTTCCTCCCCGGCTTGACAGGACTGATGCAAAGGCTATTGCTGGGAGGTTGGGTCTCGTGCAGACCTGGTTCTGTGCACCAGAATGATGATGGCTTCAGTTGCAGAAACCTGGGACTGGCAGGCACCAGCTCTCTGTCATACCTGCTCTCTGGTGGAATGTCTCTTCACAGACTCTGAGCAGCTCCCTCATCAGCCCAGAGGTCTGCAGTGGAAGAGGGAGAGCCCTCACAGATCAAGCTGTCTGTAACTTTTGTTTCTCTCCTAAAAAGCAGTGTCCTTTCAGGTTACTTCTATCCTGCTGTCTTCCTCTCTTCAAAGCAGTGTGAATTGCATTGGGATTCCCAGCTTAATCTCCAAGATGGTGGGTGATGCTTGTGAGTAAGAATCAGCCACGCTCTGATAGATGAGTTGATAGATGCTGTAATGAGCTATCGGGTTGTTCTCCCTGTCAATGGTTGATGCTTGCAGAAGAGAGCCAACTGCATAGATGTTCTTTTGTGCCTGTGATAAGCTCTAGTCTCTCAGGTGAAGCACTCGATTTGGGAGGGGCCCTGTAGCCCTGAGGGGGTTGGTTGGTCTCCCCCACAGCAGAGGTAGTTGGAGGGGCAAGGCTGGGCATGGTTAGGTTGTACAAGTCTGAAAAGCTTTGCAAAGCCCGGGCAGGGCTCAGAGGTCATCATCTCGGCCACTGTGGGTGGAGGCAGGCACTGGGAAGAATGTTGAGGCCAGCTCTCCAAGCCCAAAAGCTGCTTGTGAGGGAGGGGCTGCCCTTCCCAGACTGGCTGTGGGGAGTGAGCTCTGCCCCTCTTGCATTGCCTCTGCCCTTGGGCCCTCAACGCACTACACTTGGTTGCTATGGTGCCACTGGTTGGGATCCTCCTTAGAGGATCCTCCCTAGTCTGATAACATGGCTTTCTGTTGGAGGATGGAGGAGCCCTTCTCTGGGCTCCAAGCCTCCCTGGGTTTGGTCCTCACTGATATGTTTTTTTTTTCCCTTTATCCTCTTCCTTCTCTACTTTGCAATTTTCCTCTGTGTGGTCCCTGGAAGGCTCCGGCACTACTCTCAATGAAATTCACCTGTGCTGATCCCCTCTCCTGTCTCCCCTGTCCAAAACCCTTCCTTCTCTCTGGAATGGTCTGGAAAGCATTGTCTCTAGTCAGCCATCTCTCCTCTATAGCTTTTTTTTCTTTTTAAATTGAAATTCATCCATCCAAAACCATCCACTGCAAAAGACAAATCAGATTGGTCACTCCTTGTATCTTTTTAATTTATACTGCCTGGTGATAATGATGCCTTGATGTTTACTTCAGAAACGTTTTGTTTCCCAAAAATCTGTAGTAGTAGCTCTGGATGATGACAAATTCAGTTGACAGTAAACTATTAGGTTGTATTTAACAGTAAAAACATCTTAACTAAATGGTTTTTACTTCATCCCAATGCTTTAGTAAAAATAATAACAGATAACATACATTGAGCAGCTATCCTGTGGCAAAGATCTTATAGATTTGGTATTTTATAGATGAAGAAACTGAGAAGCAGAAATATTGAGCAACATTTTGAGGAACCACATGGCTGGTGAAGATCAGAACTTGGAATTGAATTCAGGCAATGTAAGTTCAAAGTCTAAGTTGGTCATTTTTTTTTTTATCCCCTCCCTGCTAAGTCGGTCATTTTTATAATGTATATATTACCTTGCTTATCAATCTTATGTCCTCAAAGCATAGAGACAAGGCTAAGTAGGTTGTGTAAAAATATAGAGTAAACATTTGAGAGAATAAGATTTAAATTCAGGGGTCCTTAATCTTTCCATTAAGGATTCTTGATTTGGGGATGGGGACAGAATTAGTGTGTGATACAATTTTACATAATTCTATTTTTCTACTAGCTATGTAAGTACATACTTCAGCAATTTCTCACCACTGATATTCCTCACTGTTGTTTGCCTTGCAAACATATGGAATTTGCAATTAGCAGTTTATAGTCCTGATGTTTCACTTTTCTGTCATCTGAGTTTTTTCTCAGCTTAGTATTATAAAAATCTACCAAGCCTATAACAAGCTTTGAAAGATGAAGCACAACACTTCAGATAACAGCCGACACGATGATCAGATCTGGTCTGTGTGTGTGTCAGCCTGTTTCCAGTCTGTTGCAGGACTTTCCCGGGTCCACAAGTTTAAGTTTGTTTGTGTAACTTGGCAAAGCCCTAGCCATGATAATGAGCTATATTGTCTGCATAAGACATTGAAGTCTTCATGAGTGATTCAGGTTCTGTGTAGTAAAGAATTTGACCTTGCCCAAAGAGAATTCTAGCTTTTGCCCTCACCTTGTAGGAGGTAGTTTCATACCTGATAAAACTTCCTTTGGTTAGGGTGGGGAGCTTTCCACACAGGATCTTTAGGTGGAGCCAGCCACACCTGATAATATTACGGTGGGGCTTAATCACACTAGAAAAAGCAACCACGTGATTTAGGGTGGGGGCTTTGGATCCTACAGTATCAGTCAACCTTGAGACTGAGTTCAAACAAGTGGGCGATCAGTCATTCAGGCCTATGTAATCAAGCCCCAGTAAAAACTCTAGACATGGAAACTCGGTGAGCTTTTCTTGTTGGCAATATTCTATGAGTAGTGTCATATGTCAATGCTGGGAGAATGATGCATCCTGAATCCATGGAAGAGGACAATGGAGCACTAATGTTTGGAACCCTCCCAGACTGTGTCCTATGTGTCTCTTCCTTTGGCTGATTTTAATCTGTATGCTTTTCCTGTAATAAACCATAACCGCGTGTAGAATAGCTTTCAGTGAGTTATGTGAGTCCTTCCAGTAAATTGTGGAAACTGAGGGTCATTTGGGGAACTTTTTGAACTTGCAATTGGTGTCAAAAGTTAAGGTAGTCCTTCCTGGTGACTATGCCCTCAAACTTTTCAGTTTAGCTAATTGTGGGTAAGTACACAGCTTCTTCACTGAAAAGAGGGGGGGGGGGAAGAGAGGAAATAGAAAAGTATCTGGCTTTGAACTTTGTTTATTATGTCCAAATCTTGGATTAGCTCCATACTAATTATATCAACTTGAGCAGCTGATTTCAACTCTCTGATTTTCCACCTAATAATATAGGAGTTGATACAATATACCTCTGGCAGGAAAGTAGTAAGGATCAAAGGATACTGTGTATTTATACAATGTTCCCAGCATGATTCCTGACTCCTGGTAGGTAGTTCATAAACATTAGTTTATTGTCTGAAATTCAGGAAGGGGTCTTGTGCACAAACTGAGGGAAATATCTATTCCTGGCTAAGAATGGTCATTTCCGGCAGAGACTCCAATGCACTGTAAGAGAGTTGGGTGGAATGGAGGATGTTCGAGTTGCAGGGAGTGAATAAGTAAATGTGAAACAACTCTCCACTGCATGTATCCCCACAGAGAGATCATTCAGGAAAAGATTTAGAGAAATGCTGTTGGAAAGTGGAAACTGCGGATCTGATGATGAAAGTGACCTTGTTTAGGAATTACAAGCTTGTGAATGCAGGGAACATTGACGTTCAGTGGTTTATTCCTTCAAAGACATTTACTAAAAATTTTCAATGTGCCAGGCACTATTCTAGGAGCTGAGGAATTAGCAGTAAACAGACAACCTTTCTCTTCTCATGGAGATTGAGTTCTTGTGGGGAAAACAAAAAAATAAATAAATACGTGACATAAGTGTCAGGTAATAATAATTGCTATGAAGAATTATTTGTTAGTAGGTGGTCAGGGCAAGTCTTGATGAAAAGATGATATTTGGTCAGAAACTTGAGAATAGTGAAAGGACAAGCATTGTCAACGTCTGGGGGAAAAGTATCCAAGGCAGGAAGAAACCTACGGTGGGACATTCCTGGGTGTATCAAGAGCAGCAGGAAATCAGCACGGCCAGAGCATTTAATTTTACTAATACACTCTAGTCAATGTATAAATTTTAATTTAATTTAATTCTATTTCAATGCGATATTTTAAAATTAGAAAAAATATTTCCAAGAGACCCCTGAGGGAATATATAACTAAGACAAAAACTTGAAAGAACAATGTAGTGAGACTTTTTCAATGAACTATTAAAAAGCGCTGTGAAAGGACAGTAAATAGAATACATAGTGAAGAGCCAAGAAGCAACAGTCAGATAACTGCCCTGACAGCAGCAGCCTGGACGTGCTCCCCGAAATATATTAACTTACATCTGATATCATTATAGAACCATCGAAAACCATCAGTAAAGGGATAGATTATTCCAGTTTGCTAGTTGGAAAAAAATCGGGTTAGGGCTTTCCCACACACCATGTACCAAAAACATTTTTTAGATGAGTTATTTAAATATAAGATCACAATCTATAAAAATGAGAATAAATCATGAGTTAGTACTCAGAGAATCTTGGAGTAGAAAATAACTTTCCCACAATTATCTGTAATGAATGTTTTTTTAATCAGATAAGAAAAAAAAAATATTTGAAGGGGAAAGGACAATGACTATGCTAGGCACTTTTCTGATGTCTCAGCATGTCTCTGTACTTTTCAACTTTATTTGTGCCCTAAGCATAAGCCCGTTGGTGTTACCTTAAATTTTATTTTTAACTCAGTAATGAGAAGTTTTAGTC
>RJWJ010000449.1:179526-200413 GCA_004363605.1 Indri indri | reverse complement strand
GTATGAAGTTAATTTTTGTCCAAACGATTCTTTAAAAATATGCTCCCCCATATAAGAAACAGAAGAGTTTAGAAGAGCTTCAAAAACTAACCATATTGCTCAGATACCTGTACAAATTCCCTATGAATTGTAAACCCTCAGAGTCCTAATAGTTCTAGAGACCATGATAGAATACCTTCCACGGAAGGAGACATTTGAGAGTATTTGGATCCCACTTTGAAAGTAGGATGTTTTATTTTCCCCTCCATTTCACTCACAATCAGAAACATATGGAATGTTTTATTTGCAGGCTACAAAAACAAATAAAACAGGCAATCCTGGGTTGGAAGGAATTTATTCTTCCTGTGGATCAGTAGCCTAGCTCTGTGTCCAAACTTCCAAGCCTATTACTTTCTCTCTACAGTCATCAAGGTTAACAGCTGCTTCTGTGGCCACTGTTATTGCGTCCACTCCGGGTGGTATTAGGGAAAGCCTCTTTTTTCTGTCCTGATGTCCATTATTCTGTCATCTTTTTTTGTTTCTTGGAAATGTGTCATTTTGCCTGATTATTGCCAGTTGCTCTATCCAGAATTGCTGCTTGTGTGGTCATTCTGTCGATAGCGCTTCTTGTCTCTCTCCTTGAGTCCCTGGGTTCTCTATCTGAAGGTGTTCTCTAGTCATGGGTATCTCATTCCTACAGGGTTTTGATTATGAACCTAGAACATGAGGGTGCATCCTTAGCCAAGCCCTAGGTATCTCACCTCTCTCATACGTAGTAAGGAGGTGCTGAAAGGATGTTAACTAAGTCACTTCATCTTCTAATAGTTATATCCTTCACTATTGGAATGACATTTTCTGCAACAGGACATTATGAATGAACAGAATGAAAAGACAGTGGCTGCTTTTGAGGATTAGACACAGAATTTGGTGCATCAGTTTGTGCTACTGGATTGGATCTAATTACTGATTTTCTATGTGTTTTACAGCTTGAAACTTCTCTGAGAGCTGTATTTCTTAGCTGTTCAACAATATTTGAATAGCCTAAGTGAATAGGTTGGCTGCTAAGCTGGCATTTCTGCCTTCTTTCTCAGGACCACTTCTCTTTAGACTTTATTTCCACCTGAAGAATGTTAAACTCTTACCGTAGATCCTTTAACTTTCTTCCTCATCTTAAGACTCTACAGCAACCCCAAAACAGGTAGAAAATAGAGGTAGAAAATGGAGATTGTGAACCACACAAAAGTGAGTAAGTAAAGCATTTGCGAGATAAATGAATTACACAGTGAAATATCCACAATTTGAATCAGGGATTGTATCTTGTTCTAGACACTATGACAATGGATATGCTGAATAAAAAAAATTGTTTAATGAAACAATATCTTTACAGTGGGAAAAGATATATATAAATGACCAGATCCAAGCAAGAGTCTGTAGAATTTTGTTTTTTAGACCACAAAAAGAAAACTTTTGCAAAATACTGATACATAGAAGTATACACATGTAGGCATGGGAATAAAGTTGCAATATACAATTAAGCATGCAGGAAATATGATGCGTGCAGAGGGCATTTTCTATGACACTAGAATTTCATTGCTTTGGGGCACTTACAGATCTATGACCAAACCCATTCATGCAGGTGTCAGAGTAAAGAAATAATTGGATGGGGTATGGTTTAAAGTCATTTGGAACTCATTCATAGTGACTAGATCACTGATCTTTCTCCTGCTGTATACTTGCCTTAGATAGTACTCATGGAGAATGCTGGCTGATTTTTTTTTCCCCAGCACAAAAAGTTTTAATTTTTCCAAACAAATTTGTCAAATGGCAAATGAACAGAAATTCAAAAGTTGCAAATTCGCAGCTGCCGTCTGTGGGGAGAGGAAAACTGCACCCATTAAATCTGCAAAACATACTAGAATGTAAAAAAATCAATTGATTGGCAGATGTAGATATTTACATCTCTCTTTAATTGCTTAAAATCAGCAAACTGGGAGACTTCACTAAACTTGGCAGCAATTCAAGTTGACTATGGCTCCTCCTTGGGTAGGAGACTGAGAAAACTGAAATTGGATGATACCTTTAAAAAGGATGAAAAAGAAACTAGGAGAGGTAAATGAGGAAATTATAACCAGAAAAGCTGAAGAGGTTCACTGTCATAGCTTTGGGGAAATTAAGGGAGAAGCAAGTTCAGGGAAGCATAGAATTGTCATCATCAAATACAGAGAAGGAAAATATCACAGACCGATGCAGGTTGATATATCTTTAAAAAACAGTTTTTAAAAAATTTGAACAGTTATAACTGAGAACAGGATTTCAACAGAAGGGAAATGATCCTACTAGGAACTTACCCAAACAGTACACATTTGATTTGGTAAAGGTCATGGAAAATTGCTTCTATTTTCAAGGAAATAGGAGTTATTGGAACCACAGAAGCTGCTTATGTGGGTTCTCAGCTGCCTACCGTGCAAGAGGCATCTTACCTGGAAGTCAAGGCAAACCTCATGGGAGCCACTGCCCACATGGGTACCTATTGCCGAGGGGGACAATGGTTTCTCCTTTTCCATCTTGAAAATTTCATAGGATGCCTCTCATTGGTGAAATTTAAGTTTAACTCTGCTGGCAAGAGAATCTGCTGTATGATTTTGAGGCTTTTAGCCCCCATAATACAGGGAATAACTTAAAGGGCAGAGACAGTTAATGAGAATCAACTAAGAATATCTGGCATAGACAAATATAGTAATGAGTAAAGTGCTTACGCAAAGTGGAGACGCTACCATTTGGATTAGAAATTGCAAAGGCATTCAAGGTAAATTGACATCTGTGAATTTTCTAGTTTATAAATGAATTTCATGTCTTATATACTCGAAAGTAGGTATATAATTAATATATTATAATTATATAATTATAATACATTATATAATTATTAGCATAATTGTATTAATAAGGATGTTGAAGCCATGAAATGTTAATTTTCCTACGATTACATATATATCAAGTGTTACATTCAAGATTTGAATCCAGGTTTTGAATGATTAAAAACCCCTGATCTTTCACCTCCCAGCAGAAAGCCAGGGAACTAAGACTCACACATTGAAGGTTTGTGTTCAACATACAGAGCAAAACCTATTATTACGGGACAGATTACAAAGGAAATTCATGGAATTAATTTTCCCTTATTGTATTAGAATAGGAAAGATTTCAGGTAGAATTTGTCTCTACATGCTTCTGAGGTCTGGTATATGCTTTAAAAAGAAATCATTTTCATTTTTTATAATTTTTTCTATCAACTTATAGATTTCTCTTCCTGTACCACTTTTTGTAACATCTGAATCCCAAGTTTTAAATAATTTAATATTCCAAATTCTTATATATTTGTAAATTAAGGTAGACTTTTTATCACAATCCTTTTATTTTTCCATAGTGTCAGTACCACCCTGTTTTGATTATTATACATTCCTGTTATCTAGTACTCTAAATCTTTCTCTGTCTTGTTTTCTAAACTATCTGATAACAATTCACTTATTTTATCATTTATATTAAATTTAAAAAATTGTTACATCCCACCCCCAAAAACACTACTGAAAATTTTACTCAGATTTCTTTCACTTCTAAATTCAAAATTCTCAGATTTGAGTAATTTATTCAGGGGTTCGTCATAGTTTCTTTGTTTATTAAGGTTTTTGCTATGTTGCTCGGTAATGCTCTGTCGGTTTTCTCATAACGGTTTTCTAAACTTTCTAAATTTATTTCTAAGTGTTTTGTAACTTAGTATTTACAATGGAATTTATTTTCCATTAAGCTTTCTGGATTTTTATTGCTGGTACATGGAAAATATTAATTTTAAAAAATATTTATTCTTAACTCCCTATGTACCCAAACACTATCAGATTTTGATAGCTATTTTTGTCTAATTATACCACTATATAATCTGCAATTCATTATAATATTCTTCTCTTTTTCAACCTTTATTGCTATGTCTTCCTTTTCCCTTTCTCCTCCCTTCCTCCCCCTCCCTTTCTTCTTCCTCCTCCTCCTTCTCTTCCTCCTCTTCCCTTTCTCCTTCTCCTTTAATGATGCTACTAGAACTTTCAGGGCATTGACAGAGAGTAGTGACAGGAAGTGCTAGAAGTGATAGAAGCCTTGCCTCTGACTACGTTGGTAATGGCTGGTGTTTTATTTAGTTATCAATTCTACCTCACTTCTCTCACCCTATGTCTGGAATGTTATTCCCAGGGAGAAATATACAACTTGATTATTCACCTCATTTAGATCTTTATTCAAAACTTATTTTCCATTTTATGTAAACTCCATGAAAGACAGGGACTGTTCTTGATTCTTCCTTCCAGGCTCTAGGCAGAGCTTAGTAATCATCTATTGAATCAATGTTGTTGAGTCTTTGAGATTAGCGTTGGTTGGTAGCTTGACACAACTATTCTTTATTGTGTTAAGAAAATTCACTGTATCTCTCATTTGCTAAAAGTTTGCTCATGTAGACCTAGAATTTGAATTTTACGAAACATCGTGGGATCTCTTGAAATGATAAAATTGTTTTCTTTTTGCTTTTGATCTAATGATGTAAGACTCATTAGATTTTCTAATATTAAACAACTCTTGCACTCTTGTAATAAACACTATGTGTTGGCAATGTATTATTTTTAATATTACGCTGAATTTGATTTGCCAGCATTTTATTTAGATTTCACATCTAAACTCAAAAGTGAGAGTTCTCTGTGGTTTTATTTTTGTACCTCATTTGTCAGGAATCGGTATCAGGGTTATGTGAGGCTTGAAAGCAGAAATTGAGATATTTTCTGCCTTATGTATCTACATTTTACAATGTTTTATAATGATATTTTATCTAAATTGTATGTTTGGTTATATTACATTTTATAACAATATTTTATCTAAATTTTATGTTTGGTTTCATTACTTACCATGGGTTATTTTATACCAACACTTGCATAATAGCTGTTTTATGTATCTCCTGTTAAGGAAAAGTTACTTAAATCTGATATCTCCCTTACCTTCCTTGCCAGACTGCTGTAAGGGTGGTCTACTTTTCTGAACTCTTGCTTATCTGAAATATCATTAACACATTCTCACAAAGGACAGCTTCACTAGTACTTTTTCTCACTAATCTCTATGGCAATCTCTTCTGTAGTTTAGGATTGAAAAGAAATGTAAAATCAGTCTATGATTTTACCTGCATAGAAGCAGCTCTTTCTATCTAGATGTATTTTAAATTTTTTTCTTTATCTTTGATATTTCAGGACATGTCTAGTTAGTAAGTTTTCTTGGTGAAACAAAAGCTTCTATTTTTGCCCATACAGTTATTATTATAATGGTAGTTGTTATTTATTTCAGTTTTCCTCTACATTGCATATTGTTTCTGTTCTATTATTGTGGTATTGCTACTTAGCTGGGCATCTTCAGGCTACTTTCAAGGAGACCAACCTTCTACGGAAAAAACAAATTCATCCTCCATGCGTCCTGCAGAAAGATCTCATCTATATTGATTAACCCCAGAAGAAATTTGTCAAAGTTTATGATATATAAAGGGCAACTTTTTCATTGTCATAATTTTTGTATCTCTCTAAATTTTATATCTTGAAGGGAATCTGAAAAGAATATGTGTTAGGATTTTTAGTTAGAATTTTATTTTTACTCATAATTCCTACCTGGATCGTGTGTTTTCTTTAAATATCTGACATAATGCCTGGTGAATATGAAATGCTCCAATCAAGAAGGAAATGAGAATGGATGCATGAGATTCTTTATTTAAATGACATTATTTAGAGTACAGCCTTCGAAACCAAGAGCCATTCCACATATCATATTTAGGGATTGTAGAAAAATTTATGACGATATGTCACTTTCTTTATAATGACAGATTCCTTCAAAAGAAAGGAAGGGGAGATAGAGACATACTCATGGTTCCAAAGTGCACAAAACTCTGTACGTGGTCATTATGTCATAACGTAATCTTACTCTGTTGCTTTTCTACTCAGAACCTCCACTGCCTTCCTGATTTACTCAGAGCTAAAGCTGAAGGCTTTGTTATGTGTTCCAGAGCAAGGATGATTTGTTCCTCCCCTGCATCATTGAATTGTCTACACTGACCTCTCCCATGTGTATTCTGATTGGTCTTCACTGGTGCACTGTGTACACTGGTACACAGTCTCCCTGCTGCCTTAGTGCTGCCCTGGCACTTGTCATTTCCTCTGCTTTGAATGTTTCCCCCCCAAACAAATTATTTTTCTTATCATTACATAAAATGCTTTGCATTTCACTTATGTAACTTTTTAATTGTTGCCATTTTTTATGACAATATAAGCTTCGTGAAGGCAAGACTTTTAGTATGTTTTGCTCACTACTGCAACCCTGGTTCCCAGAACAGAGGCTTCCCTCAGTAAGACTCAATAAGTATCTATTAAATGTATAAATAATGAGATTTTATAATAAAGTTTGCAATAAGGGTGGGTTTCTTAGTTAATTTCTATTGCTATAACAATACCACAAACTGTAAAATTCATAAAGAAAAGTTTATTAGGCTCATGGCTCAGAAGATTGTGAAGTCCAAAAGCATGTGCCAGCATCTGGTGAGGGTGTCCCATGGTGGAATGACGGAAGGCTGAGAGAAAGCATGAGGGACAGACTCATTCATTTATAGCAACCCTCTCTCTGATAACAAACCTATCCCACAATAACATTAATCCATTCATGAGGGCTCTTTTCTCATGACCCAATCACCTCTCATTAGCTCCTATGTCCTGACGTATTGGCATTGGAGATTTACGTCTCCAACACATGGATTTGGGGGACACATTCAAACCACAGCAAATGGCAAAAACATAATTAACACTTACAAAATACAATTTGCAATGTCCAAACTTGCATTGGAATTTCTATCTGGAACCCCACTGAGATGGGGACCTAGTACTGTGGGTAGGGAAATGAGCAAGTTTTGGACTGGGTCCTCTCTTAGGTACTCTGTGCTTTATAGCAGAGAGCAATACACAAAGAACTATGAAAACCTTGGTGCTGATAATAATGGCTCTGATTCTGATGGAATACAAAAGCTATCATTCTTTTGCACAGCCATTTTCAGCCAGTGCTGTATTTACTTATTGATATTATGTTTACAGCTATACTCCTAGAGCTGAGTTCAAAACAGCATCCCTGCCAGTGTCTATTCTGATTGGCTGTGAAATATTTTGAATGCCATCCCTGCTTGGATATTAAGAAACAACTTCATTGTTGAAATTAAAAAAAAATACTCTGTTGTTGCAGGTTTGGAATGTTTTAGGTCCTCATTTCTCTTTTCTTCATTGGGTATCTTTTAAATCTTGATTTGTGATAAAGCAAAATTTCTTAGAAATTTAACAGTAATGTTAGAAGAGAGCACCCTGTAAACTCTCATGATTTCACTGGTGACTTCACATTTGTTCTTTTGCTTTGCCTGGAATGGTCCTCTCTGTGTTTTGCGTAGCGGAGCTTTTCTCAACATTTACTTCTCAGATCAAATGTTACCTTGACAGAGAGGCCATCCTGTCCACACAACCTAAAGTAGCTCATCTCAACGTTCTCTGTCATGATCCTTTTTTTTCCTCCACGATACACCATTACCTGAAATTATTCATTCATATATTTATTTATGTGTACGTATATTTGCTCCTTCACTAGAATGTAAGCTTCATGACAACAGGACCTTGTCTATCTTTTTAAATATTGTATGCCCAGGGCATAGAATGGCTCCTGGTCCATATTAGACATTCAATAAATATTTTGTTAATCAAATGAATCAATGCTGATATCCTAAGGTAGTTTGAAATATAAACTACTGAATCTGTTACTAGCATTGAACCCTGGGGCAGGCATGACCGATAATGAAAAGAGAAAACATAAAGAATAGCAGGACACGGTCTAAAATGAAAAGCTCCCTACTCACCTCATGTGTTATTTTACCATATGTGGCATCTGGCAGCTCTGCTCTTACTAGTTCTATTTTCATTCTGTCAACAAGCTGCTGCCACATCCTTTGGAAGTGAAGAATTTATGCACCAAGGCAAAAGAATTACTTTTGGTATTTTTTCTCTTGTAAAGCACTCAAAAAATATAATTCTAAAAGATAAAATGTCTGGGGGAGGATGGTGGGGAAATTATATGATTTAAACCAGCAACTTACATAAGGATTGAATCTGGCCCTTAACATTAAAGTGGTAGTTGAATTTTGGAAAATTGAAATAATGATGTTTAGCTGAGCTGTAGGTGTACTTTCGATGGCATTAGATTATGTGATTTGAATAGAAAATGCAATTTAACTAAATTCTTATTTACAATAGCCCTAATCTCCAACATCGCCTACAAATTTTATGTTTAGATGCATATTATATAATCAGAACTTCTATGGCAAAACTAGACTCTGCATCATTCATTCATTCGATGAATATTTTCAAGCATAAAACATGCACTAGACACTTTGCAAGGTTTTGGAAATTCAACATACAAAACAAAACAGTCTCTGCCCCCTGGTATCTAACACCTGTTACATGAAAGTTATTCTGTTCAGCACTGGGAGAAAAGTGCAACTAAAGTGTTATCAAAGTGTCATTAGCTATGTGACTCACCATGTGACCGGTACCCAGTAGACATGCAAGTAAAGATCATTAAAAACTTGCATGTGTATGTGTGGGTGTGGGTTGTTTGTGTAGTTGATGTGTGGATTGGATGACAATATAGTTGCCGAGAGGAAGGTAATGCAGACAAATACTACAAAGGCCAGGTGTTCTGTGTTACCTGTGTCTCTGTGATAAGTGCTCCAGACATTCAGAAGAAGGAAATCACTAATGGTAGTCAAATCACTCATCTGCTTCCGTGGTAGAAGCCTTACACTGTTTGAAATACCACTTTAGGAATTAATAAGAAATAAATAGAAAGAAGAAGAGAGCTGTGTTATTGTAGATCAAATGATCAAGACTTGATGGGAGCTGGACTAAGCAATCTTTAAGGTCTCTTGCAATCTGAAATTTCATTGATTTTCTTTAGGGTCATAAAGATAAAGTAGACCCAGATCAAATAGGAAAGGATATTCTTCTTCTAAGCTGTTTTCAGACAGTGGTCCCCTGCACCCATGGCACCAACACCACCTTGGAATCTTTTTAGAAATGGAAATTCTCAGACCCCCACCCCAGGCCTACTAAATCAGTAGCTCTGTGAGTAGGGCCCAGCAATCTATGTTTTAAGAAGTCCTCCTACTGATTCTGGGGCATGCTTAAGTTTGAGAACCACTGTTCTAGGGCATGGGCGTGCAAGGTATTAAAACAACAACAATAACAAGCAAAATTAAAAGTTAATTATGATGAGATTGGGGCCTTGGCTGTGAGTCATCTGCCAAGTGAATTTCAGGTGAGGATCTTTGTAGGTTTTGGGTTAGGAGGTCTCAAGGTGATCAGATCACCTGAGAAGCTTATCCTGGCTCTTTCTTGAGTCATGCATTTGTTTTTTGTTTTTCCTCTGTGATCAACCTACCCTTTCCTGTTGGATACTTTTTCTATCTGTCTCCACTAATATAAAGTCGACCCATTCTTTTAGGACCTCCTTAAGGTATTGAAAAGCCTTCCCTGAGAATATTTTCATTTCTGTGATGTCTGCATTATTTATTTGCCAGTTTTTATTTCATTTGTTGTGTAAAATTTTTTTACTGAAGAATAATATGCATAAAAATATGTCAGTATCATACACATACAGCTTGAGGGATTTTTTTTTTTTTTTACACACCAAATACACTCATGCAAGTAGCAGGCATATCAAAGAGCAAAACATTAACAGCACCCAGAGCACCCTCATGCTCGGGTCCAGTTACTGCCTACTCCCAAGGTAAAGCAAACAACCACCTTTATTTCTAACAGAAGATATTAGTTTTGATAGCTCTTATCTATTATATAACTGTGTGATTTGTTCTCATTTCATCAACCACCTTGTTTGGGTACAGAGTACTGATCACCACTGATCATTTCATTAGATTGCTGAAATATCACTAATAGCAACATTTGGATTGTTGAAATATCATTACTTAATAACATGCTGTGATTGGTGAACCTCTGAAAGAAGTCTTGCTCTTCAAGATCGAAAATTGGTAAAGAAATACACAGTTCTATTAGCTACTACCAATCAGGTCAGCAAAAGGCAGACAAAGGAGCTTCTCAAATCTGTCTTACCAATAACGTTTCTAGGAATCTTCATTTTGACTTTCTTGCTCTTTGACACTTAATCACATCTCTTCTTTGAACCAACTTGCTCCAAAACAAAACAAAACAAAACAAAACAACCTTCCCAAAACACCACCCTCCTCTATCATCCCCTTTGCTCACTCTCAGCATCCCCTCCCAGACATAACAGGCCCTCATCTTCCACCACACTCAGCTAACCTTTTGTGGGATGAGGGAGGTGCAGATTCCTCACCTCTCTGGAATACTGGCTTAGCCCCTTCAGGAATGGTTATTACTTGTGCATTTATTTCCTCTTTGATGTCTATCCATATGACCCTATAACATAAGCTCCAAAAGAGCAAGGTTTCCTGTCCTGTTTATCCTTGTCCCTCCAACACCTGGAACAGGGCCTGATACCTGCATAGTGCATGCTCAACAAATACTCATCTGAAATAATAAATTTTAGGCATGAATAATAAAGCTTTAAATGAATATACATTTAAATTAGGAGATTTTTAAATTCGAAATCTGTCTGGGCTCTGCCAAGAACTAACCATTTGATCAGTCAAGTCATTCATTTCTCGTGCCTCAGTTTTCTCCTTCGTAAATTAGGACTGTGGAGATGGTCAAAGGTCTCTAACTCCATGAAAAGCATTCGTATGTGGCCAGTAGAGATCAGGGCAAACAGGCCATCCAAGGGACTGCCTCCACTCAGCTCCAGAAGTCTGTTACAAGGGAAAAACACAGGTCCAATATTGCTTCAGATCATAGTATTTCTAGAAAAGCTGAAATTCCAGATTTTTCTTTCGTGGAAACTCACCCAAAATGTTCACAATGAAGTCAATTAAGAAAATGAAAACACCGTTAGCTGAAAGTGATCCACAGTTTGACTCTTTTTGGTCTTGGGGCTAATAATACTTTGATCCATTATTCATTTAATCTTCCTTAACAAAAAATGTACTTAAGAGTATGATTCATCAGTTTTCTTGAGATTTCTTAAGTGTAAGAGAGAGTTGTAAAGTGAATCTTTGATATTTCTGAAAGAATGAGAGTAATTATTTTTCTCGGGAATTTTTCTTTTCTTTGTGTGTATAGACTTCTGTATTATGGTCTTTGATATCTGAACAACTCTGTATGATTGGATAACAAAGTGATCACTACTTAAATTCCAACACCCATTGCTTTTGCCAGAATTTCAAATAATATAAATTCGGATGTATATAAATGTATCCACTTAGAGGCAATATTTTCTATGCATTTATATTTAATTTGTAACCATGAGGTTTAGAAAAGATGATCAGTAAAAAAATGAGAAAAAAAATTAGACATAAAACAATTATACTAATTGAGCAAACTTTAACTTACTCGATAAAATATTGAAGTCCTTAAAAAAGGACAGTTATTCAAACATTTTTACAAAAGTAGAAAGACAAAAATATTGAAAATTAAATAAAAACAGCAAAATACTAAAAGATATTTGAAATATAAAACTAATGTTTTTAAGTTGCTGAGTTAAAAATACCAGTAGAAAAAGATATCAAAATGCTAAGAATGAATGATTTAGGGAGAAGAATAAGCGATCTTTTTTTCTTTTCTCAATTTTCCGGATCATGACTCTATCAATTACAATCGTATACACATATTTGTATGTGTGCATGTGTTTTGCATCTTGTACCAAATTCATGGCATAATACAGAACATACGTTTATTAATGGAGAAAAATGAAAACCAGCCATACTATCAGCCTGGGTCTTATCCTGATATATTTATGACTTTTACCCTGAGTTTGATTCTCACTGTGCTTTTCCTCTGCCTATACGCATGCCTTCCCTGAAAATTCAGATGAAGAAAGATTTAAAATGAGACAAAACGCTAATTTCCTTAGCAACTTCTCATAGACAAATAGCCAGATGCTCCCTCTGCGGGGGGGAAACAAGCTGCTGTAGTCATCACAGAGATTTAAAGGAAACAAAACACCTGCAGAGGCAGGTAAGGATTAAACCATCTCTGGGCTGAGCCCCCAGGGCTCGACCAGGCCCTCGCTCTGGCTGCCTCAGGTCAGTGCATTTGTGCAGTGTGCATTTGACATCCTGAGAAAACAGAGGTTTAGAAAGAAATGTCAGGGTCAGTCCAGGGAATTCATCTGTTAACACAGCTCTGTTGCACTATTCCAGGGAGAACAAGATAAAACTACATTGCTCAGAAGCCCTACTTAGAGTTTAAAGCACATAAAAAAATATTAAAATGTCTTGTTTGATCAGTTTTTACACTCCCAGACTCATGCAAAAATGAAGAAAAGGGCAAGTATTCCCAGAAGACTGTTTTTATTTTTCGATCATGAGTAAGATAGATTCAGGGGTGGGAGAAGATGCAGATTCATGCATGATGGGCTGTGTGTGGGAGAGACAGAGACAGAGAGAGACAAAGAGAGGTGTCAACAAATAACAAACTCCTTGAGGAAGTTAAGTGCTAAAGCAGATGATAGAGATAGCCAAGACATTAACGACAAAGCCAACCCAACTCCTCAGTGGGAAGACCACGTGAGAGAATATTCCAGGCAGAGGAACACAGTGTGGGATCATAAAGTAGGAATGTGCTTGGCAGTCATTAGCACCAGATAAAAGGCTGTGATGATCTGGCAGGTGCAGGGTGAAACCTGGAGGAGGTACCCCTGGGGAGGCAGAGAGGAGCCAGATCAGGCTTTTAATCCAGGTTGAAGAATATTTTCTTAAATGCCTCGGAAGCCATTGAAGGTTTTTATGTTGGGGATTGGGGTGATCTGATTACCACTTTTAAAGATTGCTCTGGCTTATGATGACATACTTTTCAATATTTTCCATTTACGGTCATGCCTTTGAACATCCAGGCTGTGATCCAAGCCAGCAGACACAAAATGGTGACATGATTAGGAAAAGGCTCTCTTTATAGTGCCCATTCTGGACCAATCTGTAGCTTTTATGTGCACATTATCATTGCCCCTGAGCCATAATGAGCCCCAAATTGGAGGCAGCATTCCACCTGAGTCATCATCCAAACCACTTTATAAAGCCATCATCTATATATGTCTCTAGAGGATCATTCAATTACTCACAAGGCCCAACTTTTCTCAGCTTACGAGGGATATCAAAATTATGGATATGGATGTTCATATTAACAGTATTTTGAGTAATTCTGTTTTTGTAAATAAGCACCAAAACTCCCTTCACACATTAAATGTAACAAATTGAGCAGCAATACATACAGTTCTGTAACTCAGCGAGGGTGTTTTTTCCTTTTTTCTTTTTTTCATTTAAATATATCCTAATCCTTTCATGTCTTGGCAAAAGGCAAATATCAGTATTTTGCCAGAATGGTGTTATTTCAAGCAGAAAAAGAAGGACCATAAAGGCACAAATAAGTCTTGGGGGAAATAAGACATTTTTAAAAAACTAAACTACCATCATATCAAACCTGATTCATGTATAAATGTTTTCAGTTCACCCCCTCCAAAGCCTGTAGCTGGAGAATATTCTTTCTCCTCAATTTTCTCAGCCTTTAAGGATTGTTTGATCCTTACCAGAGAAGTTTCTGGACTTTTATGATGGAGAACGGGCGTAAGAAGGAGCAGAGTTGGCAGAGGGGGAGGTGAAGGGCTTAGTGAGATGTGGGTTAAATCGGCCTAAGGAAGAGAGAGCTGGGAGAAGGGAGGACAAAGGTGGATACACTGTTTTTTATCCAAGAGTGGAGGGGCAAGTTGCAGAGGGTGTGATGAAGAGCAAGAGGGCCTGGTAGAAGGCAGAGCATGACAGTGTTGGGAAGGAGAGAAGAAGAATTAAGAGAAATGTGCTGGAAGGGATGAATTTGATCCACATTCCCTAACTCTTTCAGTGTTTCTTAAGACATAGTTTTATACAAAGATTCAACTGCTTGGATCAGGGAACCCAAAGGGTACAAATGCAAGTAATTTTCTTTTTATTCATTTGGAAGAAAAAAGGTAAAAATAAAAGAAAATAAAGAAAGGGAGACGTGCGGAGGGAAGGAGAATAAAGCAGGAAAACAGTCACACGTATGGTTAAGGATTTTGCCTCTTACCATTTGAAAGTCTCTTTTACGGTACAAATACTGCTCTGTTTCCAAAATCTGAGAGAAGTCACTTTCTCTCTCCGGGATACTGAGTAGTTCTCTGCGCGAGTACAGAAACGAGAGCCAACGGCTTAGCCTGGAAGTGGAAGGTGCTCACGCTTGTAGCTCCCTCCACACTCTTCCTCTTTCTGCGTGTATCAGACAGGGAATTATTCACTATTCCCCAACACACACTCCCTTCCTCACATTCTTGCTTTTTTTCTCAACCAGAAATTTCTTTCTCTCCCTCTTCTCATTCATTTATTAAACAGTAATTTATTTTGCACGTTCTATATGTCAATGGTTCTAGATATAGCGATACTCATGCTCATTGAGAACAAATGTTCAGTCTCCTCCCACTTTCCAAAATTGCTTTTGAAAGTGTATGAAAGTAATTTTAATTATACCTTGGCAAGAATCCTTATAAACATTTAAATCCTGTATTGATTTTTTTAACCCTCCCATCTTTCTCTGTGTCACATACAAAGCACACATCCACAAAACACACACACACAATTCCACATTTCTCTTCCAACCCCACACCTGAATTAAGATGACAAAGCTTTGTTGTTGAAAATCATTATTTAGAGTGACGCAAAAACGATTCTGATCCTGTCTTGGTCTGTAAGCAGTGCTGTCACCAGAAAATTCATAATATATATAGGTTTCCTCATTAGCAAAAATGAATTAGTTCTTTTACAGTTTTGGAATGCTAGTAAATCTATGTAATAATTATATATATATATATGTATAGATGAGAAGATTCTCATGTACATCTTTATTTATTAGGTATCTTAAATATTTATAGGATTTAAAGATTGTGACACAGATGCTATGGTTAATAATAAAGAAAAGAAGACAGTCTTTTCAGTTGAATAACTATGATTGCAAGCATCTAACGAGGTTTTTTTTTTTTTTTGAGACAGAGTCTCACTATGTTGCCCGGGCTAGAGTGCCGTGGCGTCAGCCTAGTTCATAGCAACCTCAAGACTCCTGGGCTCAAGCGATCCTTCTGCCTCAGCCTCCCGAGTAGCTGGGACTACAGGCATGCGCCACCATGCCTGGCTAATTTTTTCTGTATATTTTTAGTTGTCCGATTAATTTCTTTCTATTTTTAGTAGAGATGGGGTCCCGCTCTTGCTCAGGCTGGTTTTGAACTCCTGAGCTCAAACAATCCGCCCGCCTCGGCCTCCCAGAGTGCTAGGATTACAGGCGTGAGCCACTGCGCCCAGCCTCTAACGAGGTTTTAAATGACCAGAAAGCATTAACTAACTTTGGTCTAAACATGGAGGCACTGTGTTAATATGGTGAATTAAACGCCTGAACAAACAAATCTAACTATGTGGCAGATTGACCTGGAATGATAGTTGGTTGTCAGGATTAGGGTAATGATCACCAAGGAATGATTGTCTTTCACCGATTAGGGAAAGAAAACCCATTCATGTGCCAAATGAAATTCTAAATCAATTCTTCTTTACGTTTCTGCTTAAACGTAAAGTAGTCAAAACATTAGTTGATTAAGCACTTAATTTTGTGAAGCAGGATTCTTGAAGAAGAGAAACTTAATTATATCAGAGTTACAATACTAAACAATAATTTTCATTTATAGCCTACCAATAAAAAAAAGGCAAAAGCTATTCAAAGAGTAAGCATGAATAAAAAGTGTTTTGAATTATAAAAGAATTACATAAAGTGCAGGAAGCATATTCTCAATCACATCCTTGGTCAATGACAATATTTACATTTTTGTCTTTAATGAAGTAAAGACAAAGGAAAGACAGGGACTCAAGACACCAATAATAAAAATAACAATGTGCCCACTTTGATGGCTCTATTTCCCCAAGAGTACATGAGTAATTCTAAACTCTGAGTAGGGACCAGCTGTCTGTGGGTGACTGCAAAATAATAACTAGAGGTTCCAATAAAAGGTTATTTTTATAATTATTTACTTTATTGATTGAAATAGAATTAAGAGTTACAAATAGTTCAGCACATAGTGCAAACATAATAGATTAGATTAACCAATTAAGAATTAATGGCTAGAAGATATTCAGTTTACAAATCAGTCACTAAAAAAATGAAATAAGAGACATCAACACACACTATTTTTGTTTCAGAGCAATATACTAGAGGCAAGATTTGAAATTTTCTTCAAAATTTTAGACAGGTTTCTAGACATCTATTGTAGCATTTTAAGTATAATCATATTTGGTAAATGGGGTTATTATGGTTTTTTTAATGTCTTAGTTTTAAAAAGACAAAATCTTTTACCATATCTATATAAACAGGGAGTGATTAGGGTAGAAAAAAAAACAGTTAATCTACACGAGAAGGGATGGAAAAGGAGAAAAATCTATCATAAACATTTCTAATAGAAATGATAAGTTATGATTAGGAACTCAATAATTTATATTTATGTTATATTCTGAAACTCTTTAGTTTATGTCAAACATTCTGTGCTAACAGTACAGATCCCAATAGTGTACAACTAATATAAGGAAGACAGAACAGCAAAGTAAAAGTGCATACTTTTTAATGAGGAAGGACAAATTTTCATTACTTTAAGTGTAGCCGAAAAGACCATTAAAATATAAGCTTTACCTGTCAAGAGAGAGTGCTTGAGCAGGAATCTGCAGCTAAAACAAGAAAGTGAGAGATTATGCAATTGGTCTTTGAAAAAGTATAAAACATAATTTGCAATGCAAAAATATGAGATGGAATGAAAAGAGAAATAAAGCAAAAGCAATCCTTTCAAAAACTACCCTTTTCAGCTTCTAACATACCCCAAAATGAGCATTCCATCTTCAAGAGACCGCTCTCTTTCCATAGATGCCTTGGTAGCCCCTCTGGCAGTACTTGAACTGAGTGGCCCTGGCACAGGGTGTGGAAGCCGCTCCTCTCCAGTGTAGACCAACTTCTAACAATCAAGGCAAGGTTGCATGCTGAAAAATACCCTGGTTAGGTAATTCAGACTTGACAGACACTTTCAAACATACATATTTTTTAAAATCAGGTAATTATGCCACTCTTCTTAATTCCAGAGTTCTCAAGCCTGTAAAACTGCAGAATTGAAATCTAGAAAAAACTTCTTGAAAAGAGGCAGAATTTGGTTATAAACAAATTCACTCAATAATCCACCTTTTTTTCCTTCCCTCTACCTCAACACCTTCTCTTCACTCTCCTCCCCAGGCCTTTCTTCAAAGAAAGCCTGTTAATGCTCACAGTTTTATATATTGCTGTTTCACTTAAAATGGCATTGTCAGGAGACCATTATCCTAAGTGAAGTATCTCAAGAATGGAAAAACAAACACCACATGTACTCCCTAACAATTTGGAACTAGTTGATGGGCACTTGCGGGTACAGAAAGAAGTAAAAATCGCTGGAATTCAGGAAGGGGGGTGTGGGGAGTGGGGAGGGGTAAAGCCTACCTAACAGGTACAATAAGCAATATTCAGGTGATGGGCACACTTACAGCCTTGACTAAAGCATTATAAAGTTATCCATGTAACAAAAACATTTTTACCCGCTTAATATTTTGAAATAAAAAAACATTAAATGGCATTGGCAGAAAGGAGTCCGTTGCTAAAAGCAACTCTTGAAATTTTCTAGGACAGATAAAATGTATTAACATAAATATACAACAGTTAATGCAAAATATAAAATTAATCTAAAACTATGTGGTACATGCAATATAATACACAACATTTAGGATTTCTATTCAAGTTGATGGTATGTAACACAATGAATGTTTCCTTGAAAACTTTATGTAAATGGTTTAATGTAAATTTTTATGAAATTTTATATACATTTTATTTAAACCTAAACCTTGTCTTATATGGGAGTATGAAAGTAAGTTATTTAGTGTATAAAGTTAGTATTTTCTGAAGTCAAAACTCTATCGAGATTTATGAAGGCACAAGAACTTCATTCATTTGCTTTTTTATAATGTAGACATTTAAGATATTTTCATAAAGTAATGCACACTTAGAAAGTCAAAATTAAATGGGAGATTGAGTAATTGTCTGGTGAATTTATTAATCCTAGATCATCTATGAGAATATAATTCACTTTCTTGTCTGAATAATCTCTTGGCTTTTTGAGGGTTAGCGGGTATCAGATGTGGCATTTGAGAGCTGTCACACTTATTTTGGCTACAAGAGCACTGTGTTTAGAACAAGCATTTTTTGTTGAAGTTGCTTGAGTTCCTCATGCTGGGATATGACACATGCTGGCCTGTGCTATCCAAATTTGCAAGGAAATTGCTCAGTGTGGAACTATTACCAGTGTTGTCACTTCTACGATTCTCATCTAGCCAGTGTGATCTTTCAATCACTATTCTTCCTTCCAAGTAATTTACTGTATTTGTCTTGCTTCAAAAGGATTAGTCATTGCTCTTTTGCTTTTTAGTTTTTTTCTGTGTATATGATTAATAAAAGTCTGCATATTTTACTTTAACTTTAAACTTCCCAAACTTCTGATGCTCCATGAAGCTTATGAGCAATTTCCATTTCCAGAAATAGCAAAGCGTCCTTCCGAGGTGTTGTGAAAGCCTGTTTTAATATAGCACGTGTTTATTTAAACTCAGTGCCAAATAGCTCCTTGGTGGTAGTTTTTGCTTGTAGCCAAAGGTTGAATAGGCCATGGAGAATAATTCTGAGAGTGCAGAAGGTTGTTCTGTGACAAGCCTAAAGCCCTCCAGGGAAGGAAGGGCTAGCAAACATTCTCTTCACCTTCCAGGAGTAACGGTCTTGTCTTCATTTCTCATCACTGGGCCATTAGATTTGTCAAATTCTAATACATTATTAAGGGTCCATAGGAAACAAGACATTAATGCCCCATGTCTCCTTGCTGGGAAGGAAGAAATGTACATGGTCATATCTCTTAACACCTGAGATGATAAACAACCTAGCCAGAAAAAAAGCACAACCCATGCATGAAGATCAGAAGACAGGTTTCTTTTTCTATTATCCTACCACATGCAAATAATTCATTTTTGAAGAATAGAGACAATAACCTGTTAAAGTTGCAGAAAGAAGTGAAACCTGAATATGCAGTATAAATAATGTTTTTGAATGCACATAACAAAATTGCTTGAAAAACTATGCAGAAGAAAAGGAATTTTCCATATGCTAATGATTAAAGATTTGGATGCCTTATAACCTAAAAAATAAAAGATTGTTGTACATTTATAACTGAAATGAAAGAAGAAATATTTTTCTTTTTTTCTTTTATTTCCTTTTTCTCTACTTAAAAAAATACTGAATTGGTTGTATGCTTTTATTTAAATATCTTATCAGAGCTTAAGTCTCCTGACAGTCCTCTTGGCAAAGCCACTTGCCTTCAGCAACCACAAATGCTCCTCTTCTCTGTCCCCTGACTCATTTGCATGCTCTCTCCAGTGTCCCCAGCAACAGGTGTCTCATTAGCACCTGAGCGATGCCAGCTTCTGAGGAAGGCTGCGAACTGATTAAACACATGCTCCATTTTTACCTCTTTATGAGTCATTACTTAAAGGTTTTATCACCAGATTGCCACACTTAATTACGTGGAGCCATAATTAAATATGAGCTTTCTTAGGTCTGCTTTTTAAAATCGTACTTTAAACTTCAGTGACATGTTTTGCTGTTTGCTAATTTAAAGCTATCTTTAAAAGAGCCGTAGGAGGTGCTTTTTTGAAGGGGGAGGGTTTTTATTCTCTCATACACCAGGTTTTAAAAGTTTTTCTTAATTTCAAAAAAAAAAAAATATCTTACACTGCATTTAAAGGCTGAGAAAGAATTGCCAGAAATAGGGCAATTAAATTAGAGCATGCTAAGTTTGTTTTTATAGGGTGCAGGGAACGAGGCTATTGCTTGGCTTATAAATTACAATTTAACTAGGAAACTAGGAAATCTTAGGCAAAATCAGATGAGTATCCGAATTCTCCATTTTCTTTGTGTTCTGAAGACATCTGTTAATTGGATGAGGACATCATAAAACAAAATTATCCATGTTATCAAGAAAATTATAAACAATGAGATTTTCTTTTTCTCCTGATACATTTGTATTATCTGTTTTGGCCAAAATCACTTGGTTAAAATAATTCCATGCTTTGTTTATTTGCTATGATCTCCTTTAAACTGCCCTGTACTTATAACCCAGAACTGAGCCGCGGCCCCTCTATGCATTCCACTCTCGCTAACTCGTGAGGGAACCGGGCAGGACGTTGGTTTGGTTGTCAGTGCCAATCCGTGGCCTCTCCAGGACACTCCTATAAGGTCATGAATCTTTCAGTATTCTCTAAATTCTTATAAGCTGTTTGCTATAAACAACCTTATTATTCCTCTAAGACCATGAGCCTTAGATCCCTTCCTGGTCTAAACCCTCTTATCTATCCCAGAATGCTGTGGGGGGGGGGGTGGGGGGAGGAGGGAATAGCCACTTCCCTCATTTCTTCCTGCCTTCTAGAAGTGAACATGCCAGACCGGGCAAGCTACACAAGTTATACACATTTCCTTATCAGAGATTGAAGGTAATCACATAAGGACAATATGAAAAAGGAGAACAGGCTTTTGACTGTTACTTGAGAAGACACCTATGATCTGAAGATGCTATGGAA